>JAIOTZ010000027.1:0-105550 GCA_023374045.1 Limonium bicolor
CCTATATTTAATCCTTTAAGAGTCTGTCATATTTTGAAAGGTCCTTTTCTTGAATTTAACTCTGAACAATGAGGACAATGCTCCTCTTAAGTGTGAGGAAGGAAAGACCTTTCCCTGAAAATATGACAGTTGTTCGATAATGCCACACTCGCTTTTTGCTACTCTAAACTGCCTATAAAAAAATGAAAATGAGATAAAATAATTGTAGAAGTGTCTGAAATTATGTCAAGTGACAACTGAAAGATGGTTTTATTTAAAGGAGTTTGTATAAAATTATTTTCCTTCAAAATACTCTATTTTTACTTAAAATATGATAGATCTGCTAGTTGTAAAAACAAATTTAGTTTAGCTTGGGATTATGGAAATATGTGGAAAGACAAGGAAAGAAAAGGATAAAGACAAGGTACTCCACTGTTTATGAATTTTTCTAACCAAAAACAGGCCTCGTCTATCCAGTTATTAAGTTCTTCGGGGTGCTTTAACACCTATCTACCTAAGGTCTCGTGACCTGTGATAGAAGACCCAACACCGCTACAAGGATAGAGAGAAAAGTCTGGGGTACAGAAAAATAATGCAATTCAAAAAAAAAATATATTTATAAAATAATATGTGCTTTGCACATTCAAAAAAAAGATGTAAATAATAAATTGCAATTTATATTTATAAACATGAGTACGTGGTGTTGAAAGGTATTGCGGAATAAGGCATTACTTCACACCCCTTGTCATCCCGGGTTAGAGAATTGAAATTGGTTGAAGATCCCAGGTTAATCTTACTTGTTTTCTGCAGTCTAGATTTTCTATGCTTTTATTAAATTGTTCTCTTTCACTGTTTATTAAAACCTACTTCTAAGAGCAGAATTATTCTTTCAATTCTCACTTTGTCTAAATTCCCTTATACACTTATTTAATCTTGTTTTGTTATTATTGAAATACCCCAAACCTAAGTATGCTAAGTAAACATCAAATCATGATGTATTAAGGCTAAGAGATGCCTTAGAAAGATTGGTGGACAATTTAAACCAAGGAAAACACAAAAAGTGCCTTAAAGGCAATCAGGGCAAAAACGTGCTCTAAGCTTGGAGAGAATTGGGTGAGTACCCAAATATCATGATAAGACCTTAGTAATATCCTAATGGTCATTTTAAATCAATTAGCAAAGAAAACCAAGCTTGAAAACAAGTTAAAACACAAAATGTGCTTTAAGAAGTCTTAAAGCACATTTTTGAGAAATTGTCTTAGAATTGAGTTTTGAGTGGCTAAATGTCCATCATTACTCTTTAATCAGCATGTGTACTAATTAGTATCACATTAGGAGGTCTAAATCAATGGGAAATCAAAAATTTCCCGATTATGTGCCTTGATTAGTGAATAGTAACTATTTAGTGCTAGTTAAGACATAAGTCAATATAAGTCAATTAATTGGTCAACAAAGACCATGTTAGCCTTATTAAAGGTAGGGGGCCGGTTTTTCTAAGATGGGGAGTCACCACATGAGTCATTAAATGAGAAAAGAAAAGAAGAGATAAGTAAAGAGTACTATTTGCTTTATTAAAGCAAATACCTTATATTAGCCTACCTCTCTCCTTCTTCATTTCTCCTTCTTCACCCACGGTTTCTTCTGTTTTCTCTGTTCCAAACCGTGCCCAGCCAGCCTCCATTGTTGCTTCACCTTGCTTTGGCAACAACTTGCTCATTTTAGCTCCAAATCAAAAACTAAACAATATTATTCTTAGTTAGGTCAAGACCTATCTTTCTATCTTTTCAAATCTTTCAAAGCTCCATTTTGGTGCCATGAGAAAACTCCATTGATGGGGGAAAATCAAGTTTGAAGAGCTCATTAGCTTCTCAATTCTCTTAAGGTAAGGAAAATGTAAGAAAAACCATGTTTCCACCATTTCTACACATTATCGAAAATTCCTTCTCATGGGGATTCATTTTTATCCATTGTTCTAGCTTGATTCTATTCTCCAAGGGCTAGAGGAGGTCCTACTTAATTCATATCCAAGCTTGCTTTGAGAATCCAAGGTAAAACATTCAGTTTAATACCTTAGAACACATTTTTAACCTAGGGTTTACTCCTTAAGGTTAGTGTATTGTTTAGTGCTCATATGAGTCATTGGTTATTGATTAGAACATTGGCAAGAGAAGTTTGAGTGGTGGCCGATATTCATTCAAGAAGAAGGTCTAAGGAGGAGATTGAGTTAAGCTTGAGGAAACAAGGTAAAATGCTTACCTAATGGTGGTTTAAGATTAAGGAATGAGTTTTAGATAAATACCAATGTGGCTTAGAGCTTACATTGTGTATTGGGTTATATAACCTAAGGAAAAAGAACTTAAACAAGCTTATGAACTTGTGATTAAGGAGCTAATGAGAATGGGTTAGTAATATAAGTTTAAGGTGGATTTTAAGAGCATTATAGAGCATTATAATCTATGAGATTGATGAGTGTATTTGCAGGTTGAAAGCTTATACATGTGGAAATTCAGTGTTTAAGTTTAAGTCATTTAAGGGCCTAAGAGCCATGTCATTTAAGAGCCTTAGTGCTATGCAATTTAAGATTATTGCACTATATTGAGTTATTAAGAATGAGTTGATTTGGATGAGGAAATGTGATGAGAAAGGACTTGGTGTGTGTGAGGTTATTGTGTGAGAAAAACAATGCATTTGGGCATGAGAATATACTAGAGGAGCTATGGCAAAATTTGAGTAGAAAATAAGTTTTGGTGAAGGTGGTGAATTAATATGACCTAGGATTTACTAGGAGTCATTAGGAAGAATTTGAGTGGAAATGAGTTAACTAAGGAGTTCTTGAGAATGAGAATGACCTAGAATGGTCTACGAGGAAGTTAGAGTTTAGATGGGTGAGTGTTTTGAGCACACCAAAATCATGAGATGAGGAATATAAGACGTGAGCATAAGTTTAAGGAGAAGGTATGATGCTTAAGGTGATTAAGATATGTTCTAAGGGAGTTTAATGACAAAGGAAGTACTAGGAAATGTTCTATAGGTTGTCTTGATGAAAAAGGGTGAAGTTAAGGTATTATAATGACTTAGGTATCACCATGGAAGATTTAAGAATCAAGAGAATGTATTTGAGTATTTAGAACTTAGGAAAATGTTGGTAAACAACTAGGAAGGAAATAAGGTGTTGGTGTGTGGAAGCTTAAGCTTGTGAAGGAACTTTTAGTAAATGCTTGAAAGAGTTTTAGATAGTGAGAGATGCTTGGGAGATGATGTTATAGTGGTGAAAAACATTGGCATAGTGGTTACATTAAGTATGAACCACCACCTAGAAACCTAGAGGAAAGCATTACAAGAGTAGCATTATTACAAGGAAAATGCATAATGACTAAGGTGGACTTTGGTGGATGATTTAAGGTATTTAAAGGAGGTTATAAGGTGGGTTTAAGGTGCCAAGATGGTGTTGGACCTATTAGGACACTTGTGGAAGAGTTTGGAATTGGAAGAGCAATTTAATAGAAGAATCTGTAGTGGACCGACCCAGGGTCCGACCCAGTTCTGGGTCGGTCGGACCTTGTTAACCCAGCAGAAATGTTTCGGCCATAGACCGACCCATAAGGATGGGTCGGTCGGTGGGTCGGTCGGGCAAGATTTAATGAAGGAAAATGTCTCGGCAGAGGACCGACCCAGAGGGTTTTGGGTCGGTCGGTTTAGCTTTGGGTCGGTCGGATGAGTTTCAAGAGACGGAAGAGTTTCTGTAATGGACCGACCCAGGGGTGGGTCGGTCGGTGGGTCGGTCGACCCTTAACACTTAAAAAAAAAAAGAAATTTTGAATTCTAAGAATGGCAATGGGTAATAAGGTGTGCCTTTGGTAGGGTAGTACTGATTAAGACCCTAAGAACTTAAGAGATTAAGTTAAGTTAAGTATAAACTTGAAAGTTTAAGATTAAGTTTGTAAGATTAAGAGTAAGACCTAAGAGGTGTTAGGTGGGGATCATTAAGGAATTAAGTAAGTTAAACAAGCTAAGTAAGTCATATTAAGTTAAGTAATTAACCACCCAATTTGGTGAATGTTTTAGGACTTGGAATGGGACTCCGGAAGAGATTAAGCAACTGAACGGCCAACGGTGAACGGTACAGTTGTTTCTTCTTGTGACCTGCTTGCTAACGAGGTGTCCCTCGGCTTGTGTGCTATTTGTTTTTGTGTGCTCACTAAACAAGATAAAGCATGCAACCGGAATATATATATATATATGTTGTATTGTTGTGTGATGTTTGAAAACTAACACAACATACCGTGAGAACTTACTAACCGATGTCTAGTAAGAAATTGAGTGAGAATAAGGAACGCCCCCTAATGAGGGACGATATGAACCGAAAGAGGTTAACCAACAAACATGGTCTTGAGACTATTACTAACTGAGCTTGAGTGAGGAATCCGGAATGGTACCGGCACATGTGTATTGGGGGAAGTCGGTATCCTTATCAAATACCGTCTTCCAAAGATGACTTGTCCTCGGACTCGTCGCCTAGAGTCGACAAATAGACTCGACCTCCTCGGACTTCTTGTTTTAGGAGGGAGGCATACTGAGATGGTGTAGTGGGATCTACCTAAATGCCCAACTAATTCTAATAAATATTGTTTATGTAAACCAATGGAGCCGATAACTCATTGGTTAGGGCTACGTGACCCGACAGATAAACAATGGATTAAGGTACAACCATTCTAATAAAAGAACGGTTGACTTAATTGAGATAAGAACTGAGATAAGATTGAGGTAAGGTTCGAGATAAGTTACAACCATCTCTACTTAAAGAATGGTTTGTATTCTAAGACTGAGATAAGATGGTGCGGTGGGATCACCTAAATCCCAGGTTCGAATTAGATACGGCCAATCCCTTCCAGGAAAGGTTTGTATATAGAGATTAAGATTGAGATTAAGATTAAGATTAAGTTAAGTTACAATCATTCCTGTTTAAGGGATGACTTGTATTATTAAGATTAAGATTAAGGTAAGGTTAAGATAAGTTGCAACCATTCCTTTTTAAAGGATGGTTTGTAATACTAAGATTAAGATAAGCTACACCCACTCCTTATTAAAGGATGGTTGTTTCTAAGATTAAGATAAGAATCAGATCGAGGTAAGATAAGGATGAACTAAGATTAAGAGGGAACACTACTAAGGAGTTAAACAGCTAACTCTCTAATTAAGGGAACGCGTTTAAGTCGTTCATTGTGTGTGAACTTTGATTGTTCATATCTGAGTTGTTGTTTACTGCACTTACTATTATTTGTGCATCTAATCAACCTCCATGCTATCGACAATTAGTCGTCGTAGCCACGTTAGCTTGGGGGCCATGAGAGGATAGTACCAGCATTCGTGCTGACCCCCTCGGGGGCTTCTTTTTACTACACAGGTGAACATCAGGAGGCGGCCGTCGCGAGAGTAAGAAGAGGATACAGCTGTTAAGGGTTAGTATGGCCTACGAGTTGTGCATGTACACTCGTATGGCAATCTGAGTTAGTAAGATGTATAGGATGTGAGGGGGTTGTAAGAAGGTTATGTAAATGGTTAAGGGTTGGACTAATGTTCGGTATATTCTGTAGTCAGACCGTGGCAAGGTCCTGGATTGTAAAGAATTCCGCTGCGATGTGTTTGTATATATACTGTTAAGTTGCGAGACCACACTTGGATTGAGTTGGGGTGTTACAAAAAGTGGTATCAGAGCGTAGTTACGCTCTGAAGACAAGAATTACCGAACTTAGGAGGATATTGAGGTTGAGATTGAGTTATGGGTTAAGGGTTAAGAGATAGAGTGTGAGGTGCGTTAGCCAGGACTCCCCGGTGTTTACCGGATATCCATAGTACCTAGGCCCGCCCTCCACATCCCTAACCCTAAATATGTGGAACAAACGCCAGAGAGAAGAAAGCCTTCTCTTACTCGGGGAAACCCGATCTGGCAGTTAGTTAATAGTAAGCAATACAAGAAACATCTTGTGGCATAACAGTTAAGGAGAACTGGGAGATTTTAAATGGAGCATAGCCGAGAAACAGGCGCTACCTATGGAATTCTATCCAATAAGGGAACGGTAATTACCGGCAACATGGGTCGACATGCTACGCAGTCGAAATAACCCGCCATACCAATGATAAGGAAAGCACTACGGGTGCAATAGAAAGGAAAAAGAGAAATGACATGAGTACCGGACAGTGGTCCGAAGGAGAATAACAGTGAAATAATACCAAGCATGAGGATTAAGATTACTGGAAGGTCCAGCTAAGGAACGGGAACTCATATAAATGGTTTACCGAAATAGGACTACGATGTAGTGCCTAAAGGACAATCATTACTTAGTAACCACAACAAGATGTGTGGAGACAAGGGCGAGGATTAAGGCATAAGGAAATATTAAGGGGTTCCCTCAGAAAGAGGAACGCCCTGATAATGACAGTACTGTCAAACGACAAGGAAACTGCCGGAAGGATAGTTATCCAAAATAAGATATTATTGAAGGAGTCCCGAGGACTACCAATTACATGGAAATTAGAAGGAAGCATCACCACCAATGTACCTTGTACCAATAACCCATCCTGCATGGCGCACTTGCCGTAGCAAGTGCTACCATGGCTAAGTCACACAGAAAGCCATCATGGCGAGATAAAAGAACACTACAGTCGTGATACATATTAGTACCGGATTATAAATCTATAAGAACAGAAAAATAAGACCTTTGGAAAGGCCCGACGGCCTGACCATGATGAGATGAACCGACACATCAGCCAGCAGGGAGCTGAGCTTAGATGAGATACTAAACCATATAAATACTAGCAACGGTATAACCCACTACAACAACAACCGACAGTACGGTAAGAACACAATCCCGAACTCCAAGGGGAAAACCTAAGAGATTGCTCGGTATCGCGAGCGAAAACACTATATAAGCAATGATATACAAGGGATGTATTATAAGATACTATTGGGACTGTTGAAGCATCGACTTACAACGAAAACGGGATGAGACTCCCGGAGTGACCATTAAGGACACCAATGACAACATTCTTCAATGAAGATGTTGGAAAAACCCGGAAATCAAGGATAAAAGAAATAAACGTAAGCTATAACCTACTAAGAATTAAAGTCGTACAACCCTGGAAAAGGAAAGCTCAGAGGACTACCCCACAGAGCGGGCATAGTCGAGCCGAACAATTGATGAATGACAGCTAGTACTGTTCGTCTAACTCATTAACACCCAAGTGTGATTGATCGTCAAGGGGTGGCGTAATCAACAGAAGTTGAACGAAGCGTTGAGATGAAGGTATAAGATGACTGGATGATATCCAACTTGAACACCTTAAGGCAAACGCCTAATGCGAACCTAACTTTGACTATTAAAAGACATAAGTCTAATAAAATGACAGCATTGTCAAAGACATTAAGTAACCTCAGAACACCTGAACAACTTCCATAGCCGGAAGCAGGATGCAGCAACTTACCATGAAACCCGATATTACATTTAGTATGTAACCTAACGGTGGATGAAGTTCCAGAACCAGAATCTCATAAGGAAGACCTGCAGATGAGTAAGAGTACAAATAATGAACTGAGACACTAAGCATTAGGAGCCTACGAGCCAAGGATGTTAACCACATCAGAGCCCGAGGCGCAGTAAGTTATAAGAGAGCTTATTTAAGCCATGAGGAACTACAATGCGTAGATATGAACGGTTACCAAACCTATAATTTAAATTGGGAAAAACAATACCAAGAAAAGGTACCAATGAGAATATTGAGATAATGCTAAGGACAGGAGCGGAAAACGAACCATGCCTTCTCGGGTGGGGATACCTCTCCTTGTTGTGAGGCCATGAGTGGGAATGAACCCCTCAAAAGGGCTTTCACTTATTAGAGGTGAAATACACTTTATTTAGAAAATGGAAATTATGAACTTTGAGATCACCTTAGAACATACCAGATACACTTGAGTAACAAGGAAGGTTGCAGAGATAGACCTCATATCCAACACCCAGGATGTAAGAATTGATGATTGTCAGAGGTAAACATTGCGACTGCACGTTATGACACGTCAATTAAGCAATGCTCAGGAGAGCTTGTGAACCAGTGGATGACTTCTTCGGTAACCAATTAAATCACATGGTAGATAACATCACTAAGGATAAAAGAAAGCGAAAGACATTAGCCTACTTACGAATCTGAGATTGGAGCAGAACATCTTTACATCAAGAGTCAACTATTTTACAACACCGTACGGCAACCGCCATACACCGGAATGAGAGAACTCCCAGTGTGTTTACACCAAGAAGGGATTGAGTATAAGGTAGGACATTCGAATAAGTGAGTAAGAGGTTGCACCATTAATGGGCAACAAGGTAAAGGCCAACTACCACGGTAGTAGTGGTCGTGAGTACAATAGTTAGATAAGTGGATTAAGTCATGGTACGCGGTAAGGCGACCATTATGTATGAGCCGTCAAATATTGACACTGAGGCAATTAGATTTATGAGTTAAGACCAGCATAAGTAAGAAAATAAGATGGTAGACGAACTGAGCGCTGATGCCAGAAGTCTGGACCTGGTTAGGTAAAATTTCGCAGGAAGCACACTACCCATTCCTTAAGGAACTGGAAGTGCTTTCCTAATAGAATGAAAATGAGAAACAAGATAAGAGGCTCCACGAAGAGACCTCAATTATTAAGAGACCGAATCACGACGGAATACAGAAAAGGAGCTGGAGTATACCATAACCAAGAACACAGTAAATGGACTTCCCTTGATTAACTTCAAGAAGAACAATAAATGTTATTATGGAACGATGAAAGAGGAGATCGACAACAGAATACTTCATAATTAGCAATAGCTAAACGTGTGACGGACACTATGAGTTTACTAAAACGAGACGTGGGACGACTGCACCCCACAGGGGCTTGCAGGCCTGACACGCTCATTTATGAGTAAGTTGGGTAAGTAGTAATGTACCAGTAAGGTACCCCATGCATGTGAACGAGTGGTGTAAGGAACACGGGAAGTAGTCGACTCCGTACCACCGACAACGACGCAAGATCAGACAAGAACAGCTACTACCACAGACAGTCAAAGAGAAGAATTCAGTTGAACCAGCAACACAGAGGAACCAGAGAACAGGTAATTAAGGACTATGAAGTGCGAAAAGCACGGATTATTAAGTACAGACATTGGACATGTCTTAAGATGTAAGAGATTAAGACTGTAAAGCGCATTATGCACTAAACAGTAGTTTCAAACTAAGAACCATCCTCAGACCAAAGGTCAGGGGGAGAACAATTTAGACATTCGAGAAAATACTAAGAGTATGAGCATAAAATCTCCAAGGAGAATAGATAGACGAGTTACAACTCATCAAGGCCGTGGATATATAAAGATAACACGTGTCCATTGAGAGAATAATATTCCTAAACAGTAAGGATGCAGAAGGATATACAATGCTATCAAAAGCTAGGTGAGGCAGTTAAGCCTAAGAACATCAGAGTGGCGCAGCGAAAGCTAGCAGACCACTACTTTGAGATTAGACCAAACTAAGTTAAGAATACGGTATAAGTACCGTTAAGAATCCCCGATACAGAGACTAAGTCATTTCTGATCGAATTATAAGTGAGATAGATAACCTGGAAGCTAGAATGCTTGGTAAGAATTAGACATCTTGAATTTATGTTCAAGGATGATATAATGTTGATTACGTGGGCGTAATCCATTTTAAGGGGGGTAGAGCGAAAACCGCTTAGCGTATGTTTGTGTACTGAGTACATAAACTACGGTGTGCATAGCACAAAATAATTTGAGAATATGTTTTTAAGATAAACCATGGTTATTGCACACAGAAGATGTGAATACCATACATATTAAGTACCTATCTTGTTAACTCCGGTGTGAGTACAAGTTAAGAGAATTAAGGAAGAGGATTAAGGAGACTTAAGGAATAAGGAATATATGAGGTATAAGTCGATATGAGACTATGTGTGAGATAAGAATAAGATAACACTATGAGATATATTTGTTATGATGTGAGTTAGGATATGGTAATGCTATGTGGTATGACAGTGGAAGTTGATATGAGACTGATATAGAACTTAGTAGGAATTTAAGTCTTGAGGTATTACTAAGAGATGAATGGGAATGTTGATGGACTAGTCCACACTTTGGAGATGTATTGATTATGATTAGAAGAACTAAAAAGATAGAAAATTGGACATGAGTGAATTACTGATGTTTGAAAATGACGTGGGAGGTGGAACTTGATTTTCTAGGGATCAAGGGAAACCGAACACAAATTGGAGTGGAAGGATGGTTCTACACTGATGCTGATCACATCAGGGTAGGATTATTCCTGAAACTCCCTACCAGTGGTCACAAGTAAATCACACTAAGGATAGAGGCCTTAGGATAAAAATGAAATTGGAGTTGCTTGTATTTTTAATTAGAGGAATTATTCCTCACATGACCTCGTAAAAAGGATTACCTTTTTACTGAGTCTCGCCCATGAAGTCGAGGACGCACGAGCCTTTGTCTTCGGACCGGTGACATGGGGAGAGCAGAGTGTTTTGTATTCTAGCCCATGGTGACGAGGACGAATGAGCCATTGTCTACGGACCGGTGACATGGGAGAATACGTTGGAAGTTATGTGAATGTTTTAATCATCAAAAAGGAACAAAAGGAATTTTGAGTGCTACACATGCTTAAGCATGTTGTGTGATATTTAAGAATAAGCATATGGTGGACTTAAGGATTCAATGAGATTAAGTATACATAAGTATGATTATATGATCTAAGGAATGAGGTAAGACATGTATTCTAATGAGATAGGATGCATGGGAACTTCGGGGACAAAGTTCCTTTAAGGGGGGTAGATTGAAATACCCCAAACCTAAGTATGCTAAGTAAACATCAAATCATGATGTATTAAGGCTAAGAGATGCCTTAGAAAGATTGGTGGACAATTTAAACCAAGGAAAACACAAAAAGTGCCTTAAAGGCAATCAGGGCAAAAACGTGCTCTAAGCTTGGAGAGATTGGGTGAGTACCCAAATATCATGATAAGACCTTAGTAATATCCTAATGGTCATTTTAAATCAATTAGCAAAGAAAACCAAGCTTGAAAACAAGTTAAAACACAAAATGTGCTTTAAGAAGTCTTAAAGCACATTTTTGAGAAATTGTCTTAGAATTGAGTTTTGAGTGGCTAAATGTCCATCATTACTCTTTAATCAACATGTGTACTAATTAGTATCACATTAGGAGGTCTAAATCAATGGGAAATCAAAAATTTCCCGATTATGTGCCTTGATTAGTGAATAGTAACTATTTAGTGCTAGTTAAGACATAATCAATATAAGTCAATTAATTGGTCAACAAAGACCATGTTAGCCTTATTAAGGTAGGGGGCCGGTTTTTCTAAGTGGGGAGTCACCACATGAGTCATTAAATGAGAAAGAAAAGAAGAGATAAGTAAAGAGTACTATTTGCTTTATTAAAGCAAATACCTTATATTAGCCTACCTCTCTCCTCTCTTCTTCATTTCTCCTTCTTCACCCACGGTTTCTTCTTGTTTTCTCTGTTCCAAACCGTGCCCAGCCAGCCTCCATTGTTGCTTCATGCTTTGGCAACAACTTGCTCATTTTAGCTCCAAATCAAAAACTAAACACATATTATTCTTAGTTAGGTCAAGACCTATCTTTCTATCTTTTCAAATCTTTCAAAGCTCCATTTTGGTGCCATGAGAAAACTCCATTGATGGGGGAAAATCAAGTTTGAAGAGCTCATTAGCTTCTCCATTCTCTTAAGGTAAGGAAAATGTAAAAAAACCATGTTTCCACCATTTCTACACATTACCGAAAATTCCTTCTCATGGGGATTCATTTTTATCCATTGTTCTAGCTTGATTCTATTCTCCAAGGGCTAGAGGAGGTCCTACTTAATTCATATCCAAGCTTGCTTTGAGAATCCAAGGTAAAACATTCAGTTTAATACCTTAGAACACATTTTTAACCTAGGGTTTACTCCTTAAGGTTAGTGTATTGTTTAGTGCTCATATGAGTCATTGGTTATTGATTAGAACATTGGCAAGAGAAGTTTGAGTGGTGGCCGATATTCATTCAAGAAGAAGGTCTAAGGAGGAGATTGAGTTAAGCTTGAGGAAACAAGGTAAAATGCTTACCTAATGGTGGTTTAAGATTAAGGAATGAGTTTTAGATAAATACCAATGTGGCTTAGAGCTTACATTGTGTATTGGGTTATATAACCTAAGGAAAAAGAACTTAAACAAGCTTATGAACTTGTGATTAAGGAGCTAATGAGAATGGGTTAGTAATATAAGTTTAAGGTGGATTTTAAGAGCATTATAACTACTATGAGATTGATGAGTGTATTTGCAGGTTGAAAGCTTATACATGTGGAAATTCAGTGTTTAAGTTTAAGTCATTTAAGGGCCTAAGAGCCATGTCATTTAAGAGCCTTAGTGCTATGCAATTTAAGATTATTGCACTATATTGAGTTATTAAGAATGAGTTGATTTGGATGAGGAAATGTGATGAGAAAGGACTTGGTGTGTGTGAGGTTATTGTGTGAGAAAAACAATGCATTTGGGCATGAGAATATACTAGAGGAGCTATGGCAAAATTTGAGTAGAAAATAAGTGTTTGGTGAAGGTGGTGAATTAATATGACCTAGGATTTACTAGGAGTCATTAGGAAGAATTTGAGTGGAAATGAGTTAACTAAGGAGTTCTTGAGAATGAGAATGACCTAGAATGGTCTACGAGGAAGTTAGAGTTTAGATGGGTGAGTGTTTTGAGCACACCAAAATCATGAGATGAGGAATATAAGACGTGAGCATAAGTTTAAGGAGAAGGTATGATGCTTAAGGTGATTAAGATATGTTCTAAGGGAGTTTAATGACAAAGGAAGTACTAGGAAATGTTCTATAGGTTGTCTTGATGAAAAAGGGTGAAGTTAAGGTATTATAATGACTTAGGTATCACCATGGAAGATTTAAGAATCAAGAGAATGTATTGAGTATTTAGAACTTAGGAAAATGTTGGTAAACAACTAGGAAGGAAATAAGGTGTTGGTGTGTGGAAGCTTAAGCTTGTGAAGGAACTTTTAGTAAATGCTTGAAAGAGTTTTAGATAGTGAGAGATGCTTGGGAGATGATGTTATAGTGGTGAGGAAAACATTGGCATAGTGGTTACATTAAGTATGAACCACCACCTAGAAACCTAGAGGAAAGCATTACAAGAGTAGCATTATTACAAGGAAAATGCATAATGACTAAGGTGGACTTTGGTGGATGATTTAAGGTATTTAAAGGAGGTTATAAGGTGGGTTTAAGGTGCCAAGATGGTGTTGGACCTATTAGGACACTTGTGGAAGAGTTTGGAATTGGAAGAGCAATTTAATAGAAGAATCTGTAGTGGACCGACCCAGGGTCCGACCCAGTTCTGGGTCGGTCGGACCTTGTTAACCCAGCAGAAATGTTTCGGCATAGACCGACCCATAAGGATGGGTCGGTCGGTGGGTCGGTCGGGCAAGATTTAATGAAGGAAAATGTTCGGCAGAGGACCGACCCAGAGGGTTTTGGGTCGGTCGGTTTAGCTTTGGGTCGGTCGGATGAGTTTCAAGAGACGGAAGAGTTTCTGTAATGGACCGACCCAGGGGTGGGTCGGTCGGTGGGTCGGTCGACCCTTAACACTTAAAAAAAAAAAGAAATTTTGAATTCTAAGAATGGCAATGGGTAATAAGGTATGCCTTTGGTAGGGTAGTACTGATTGAGACCCTAAGAACTTAAGAGATTAAGTTAAGTTAAGTATAAACTTGAAAGTTTAAGATTAAGTTTGTAAGATTAAGTGTAAGACCTAAGAGGTGTTAGGTGGGGATCATTAAGGAACTAAGTAAGTTAAACAAGCTAAGTAAGTTATTAAGTTAAGTGATTAACAACCTAAAACTGAATGAATGTTTTAGGACTTGGAATGGGACTCCGGAAGAGATAAGCAACCGAACGGCCAACGGTGAACGGTACAGTTGTTTCTTCTTGTGACCTGCTTGCTAACGAGGTGTCCCTCGGCTTGTGTGCTATTTGTTTTTGTGTGCTCACTAAACAAGATAAAGCATGCAACCGGAATATATATATATATTTGTATTGTTGTGTGATGTTTGAAAACTAACACAACATACCGTGAGAACTTACTAACCGATGTCTAGTAAGAAATTGAGTGAGAATAAGGAACGCCCCCTAATGAGGGACGATATGAACCGAAAGAGGTTAACCAACAAACATGGTCTTGAGACTATTACTAACTGAACTTGAGTGAGGAATCCGGAATGGTACCGGCACATGTGTATTGGGGGAAGTCGGTATCCTTATCAAATACCGTCTTCCAAAGATGACTGTCCTCGGACTCGTCGCCTAGAGTCGACAAATAGACTCGACCTCCTCGGACTTCTTGTTTTAGGAGGGAGGCATACTGAGATGGTGTAGTGGGATCTACCTAAATGCCCAACTAATTCTAATAAATATTGTTTATGTAAACCAATGGAGCCGATAACTCATTGGTTAGGGCTACGTGACCCGACAGATAAACAATGGATTAAGGTACAACCATTCTAATAAAAGAACGGTTGACTTAATTGAGATAAGAACTGAGATAAGATTGAGGTAAGGTTCGAGATAAGTTACAACCATCTCTACTTAAAGAATGGTTTGTATTCTAAGACTGAGATAAGATGGTGCGGTGGGATCACCTAAATCCCAGGTTCGAATTAGATACGGCCAATCCCTTCCAGGAAAGGTTTGTATATAGAGATTAAGATTGAGATTAAGATTAAGATTAAGTTAAGTTACAATCATTCCTGTTTAAGGATGACTTGTATTATTAAGATTAAGATTAAGGTAAGGTTAAGATAAGTTGCAACCATTCCTTTTTAAAGGATGGTTTGTAATACTAAGATTAAGATAAGCTACACCCACTCCTTATTAAAGGATGGTTGTTTCTAAGATTAAGATAAGAATCAGATCGAGGTAAGATAAGGATGAACTAAGATTAAGAGGGAACACTACTAAGGAGTTAAACAGCTAACTCTCTAATTAAGGGAACGCGTTTAAGTCGTTCATTGTGTGTGAACTTTGATTGTTCATATCTGAGTTGTTGTTTACTGCACTTACTATTATTTGTGCATCTAATCAACCTCCATGCTATCGACAATTAGTCGTCGTAGCCACGTTAGCTTGGGGGCCATGAGAGGATAGTACCAGCATTCGTGCTGACCCCCTCGGGGGCTTCTTTTTACTACACAGGTGAACATCAGGAGGCGGCCGTCGCGAGAGTAAGAAGAGGATACAGCTGTTAAGGGTTAGTATGGCCTACGAGTTGTGCATGTACACTCGTATGGCAATCTGAGTTAGTAAGATGTATAGGATGTGAGGGGGTTGTAAGAAGGTTATGTAAATGGTTAAGGTTGTTGGACTAATGTTCGGTATATTCTGTAGTCAGACCGTGGCAAGGTCCTGGATTGTAAAGAATTCCGCTGCGATGTGTGTATATATACTGTTAAGTTGCGAGACCACATTTGGATTGAGTTGGGGGTGTTACAAAAAGTGGTATCAGAGCGTAGTTACGCTCTGAAGACAAGAATTACCGAACTTAGGAGATATTGAGGTTGAGATTGAGTTATGGGTTAAGGGTTGAGAGATAGAGTGTGAGGTGCGTTAGCCAGGACTCCCCGGTGTTTACCGGATATCCATAGTACCTAGGCCCGCCCTCCACATCCCTAACCCTAAATATGTGGAACAAACGCCAGAGAGAAGAAAGCCTTCTCTTACTCGGGGAAACCCGATCTGGCAGTTAGTAATAGTAAGCAATACAAGAAAATTGTGGCATAACAGTTAGGAGAACTGGGAGATTTTAAATGGAGCATAGCAGAGAAACAGGCGCTACCTATGGAATTCTATCAATAAGGGAACGGTAATTACCGGCAACATGGGTCGACATGCTACGCAGTCGAAATAACCCGCCATACCAATGATAAGGAAAGCACTACGGGTGCAATAGAAAGGAAAAAGAGAAATGACATGAGTACCGGACAGTGGTCCGAAGGAGAATAACAGTGAAATAATACAGAGCATGAGGATTAAGATTACTGGAAGGTCCAGCTAAGGAACGGGAACTCATATAAATGGTTTACCGAAATAGGACTACGATGTAGTGCCTAAAGGACAATCATTACTTAGTAACCACAACAAGATGTGTGGAGACAAGGGCGAGGATTAAGCATAAGGAAATATTAAGGGGTTCCCTCAGAAAGAGGAACGCCCTGATAATGACAGTACTGTCAAACGACAAGGAAACTGCCGGAAGGATAGTTATCCAAAATAAGATATTATTGAAGGAGTCCCGAGGACTACCAATTACATGGAAATTAGAAGGAAGTCATCACCAATGTACCTTGTACCAATAACCCATCCTGCATGGCGCACTTGCCATAGCAAGTGCTACCATGGCTAAGCCACAGAAAAGCCATCAGGCGAGATAAAAGAACACTACAGTCGTGATAATATTAGTACCGGATTGTAAATATAAGAACAGAAAAATAAGACCTTGGAAAGGCCCGACGGCCTGACCATGATGAGATGAACCGACACATCAGCCAGCAGGGAGCTGAGCTTAGATGAGATACTAAACCATATAAATACTAGCAACGGTATAACCCACTACAACAACAACCGACAGTACGGTAAGAACACAATCCCGAACTCCAAGGGGAACCTAAGAGATTGCTCGGTATCGCGAGCAAAAACACTATATAAGCAATGATATACAAGGGATGTATTATAAGATACTATTGAGACTGTTGAAGCATTGACTTACAACGAAAACGGGATAAGACTCCCAGAGTGACCATTAAGGACACTAATGACAACATTCTTCAATGAAGATGTTGGAAAACCCGGAAATCAAGGATAAAAGAAATAAATAAGCTATAACCTACTAAGAATTAAAGTCGTACAACCCTGGAAAAGGAAAGCTCAGAGGACTACCCCACAGAGCGGGCATAGTCGAGCCGAACAATGATGAATGACGCTAGTACTGTTGTCTAACTCATTAACACCCAAGTATGATTGATCGTCAACGGGTGGCGTAGTCAACAGAAGTTGAACGAAGCGTTGAGATGAAGTATAAGATGACTGGATGATATCCAACTTGAACACCTTAAGGCAAACGCCTAATGCGAACCTAACTTGACTATTAAAAGACATAAGTCTATAAAATGACAGCATTGTCAAAGACATTAAGTAACCTCAGAACACCTGAACAACTTCCATAGCCGGAAGCAGGATGCAGCAACTTACCATGAAACCCGATATTACATTTAGTATGTAACCTAACGGTGGATGAAGTTCCAGAACCAGAATCTCATAAGGAAGACCTGCAGATGAGTAAGAGTACAATAATGAACTGAGACATTAAGCATTAGGAGCCTACGAGCCAAGGATGTTAACCACATCAGAGCCCGAGGCGCAGTAAGTTATAAGAGAGCTTATTTAAGCCATGAGGAACTACAATGCGTAGATATGAACGGTTACCAAACCTATAATTTAGATTGGGAAAAACAATACCAAGAAAAGGTACCAATGAGATATTGAGATAATGCTAAGGACAGGAGCGGAGAACGAACCATGCCTTTTAGGGTGGGGATACCTCTCCTTGTTGTGAGGCCATGAGTGGGAATGAACCCCTCAAAAGGGCTTTCACTTATTAGAGGTGAAATACACTTTATTTAGAAAATGGAAATTATGAACTTGAGATACTTAGAACATACCAGATACACTTGAGTAATAAGGAAGGTTGCAGAGATAGACCTCATATCCAACACCCAGGATGTAAGAATTGATGATTGTCAGAGGTAAACATTGTGACTGCACGTTATGACACGTCAATTAAGCAATGCTCAGAGAGCTTGTGAATCAGTGGATGACTTCTTCAGTAACCAATTAAATCACATGGTAGATAACATCACTAAGGATAAAAGAAAGCGAAAGACATTAGCCTACTTACGAATCTGAGATTGGAGCAGAACATCTTTACATCAAGAGTCAACTATTTTACAACCGTACGGCAACCGCCATACACCGGAATGAGAGAACTCCCAGTGTGTTTACACCAAGAAGGGATTGAGTATAAGGTAAGACATTAGAATAAGTGAGTAAGAGGTTGCACCATTAATGGGCAACAGGTAAAGGCCAACTACCACGGTAGTAGTGGTCGTGAGTACAATAGTTAGATAAGTGGATTAAGTCATGGTACGCGGTAAGGCGACCATTATGTATGAGCCGTCAAATATTGACACTGAGGCAATTAGATTTATGAGTTAAGACCAGCATAAGTAAGAAATAAGATGGTAGACGAACTGAGCGCTGATGCCAGTAGTCTGGACCTGGTTAGGTAAATTTCGCAGGAAGCACACTACCCATTCCTTAAGGAACTGGAAGTGCATTCCTAATAGAATAAATATGAAACAAGATAAGAGGCTCTACGAAGAGACCTCAATATTAAGAGACCGAATCACGACGGAATACAGAAAGGAGCTGGAGTATACCAATACCAAGAACACAGTAAATGGACTTCCCTTGATTAACTTCAAGAAGAACAATAAATGTTATTATGGAACGATGAAAGAGGAGATCGACAACAGAATACTTCATAATTAGCAATAGCTAAACGTGTGACGGACACTATGAGTTTACTAAAACGAGACGTGGGACGACTGCACCCCACAGGGGCTTGCA
This sequence comes from Limonium bicolor, assembly GCA_023374045.1. NCBI lineage: Eukaryota > Viridiplantae > Streptophyta > Magnoliopsida > Caryophyllales > Plumbaginaceae > Limonium > Limonium bicolor. Next base: position 18,796 of record JAIOTZ010000027.1, read on the forward strand.
GGCCTGACACGCTCATTTATGAGTTAGTTGGGTAAGTAGTAATGTACCAGTAAGGTACCCCATGCATGTGAACGAGTGGTGTAAGGAACACGGGAAGTAGTCGACTCCGTACCACCGACAACGACGCAAGATCAGACAAGAACAGCTACTACCACAGACAGTCAAGAGAAGAATTCAGTTGAACCAGCAACACAGAGGAACCAGAGAACAGTAATTAAGGACTATGAAGTGCGAAAGCACGGATTATTAAGTACAGACATTGGACATGTCTTAAGATGTAAGAGATTAAGACTGTAAAGCGATATGCACTAAACAGTAGTTTCAGACTAAGAATCATCCTCAGACCAAAGGTCAGTTGGGGAGAACAATTTAGACATTCGAGAAAATACTAAGAGTATGAGCATAAAATCTCCAAGGAGAATAGATAGACGAGTTACAACTCATCAAGGCCGTGTATATAAAGATAACACGTGTCCATTGAGAGACTAATATTCCTAAACAGTAAGGATGCAGAAGGATATACAATGCTATCAAAAGCTAAGTGAGGCAGTTAAGCCTAAGAACATCAGAGTGGCGCAGCGAAAGCTAGCAGATCACTACTTTGAGATTAGACCAAACTAAGTTAAGAAACGGTATAAGTACCGTTAAGAATCCTCGATACAGAGACTAAGTCATTTCTGATCGAATTATAAGAGATAGATAACTGGAAGCTAGAATGCTTGGTAAGAATTAGACATCTTGAACTTATGTTCAAGGATGATATAATGTTGATTACGTGGGCGTAATCCATTTTAAGGGGGGTAGAGCGAAAACCGCTTAGCGTATGTTTGTGTACTGAGTACATAAACTACGGTGTGCATAGCACAAAATAATTTGAGAATATGTTTTTAAGATAAACCATGGTTATTGCACACAGAAGATGTGAATACCATACATATTAAGTACCTATCTTGTTAACTCCGGTGTGAGTACAAGTTAAGAGAATTAAGGAAGAGGATTAAGGAGACTTAAGGAATAAGGAATATATGAGGTATAAGTCGATATGAGACTATGTGTGAGATAAGAATAAGATAACACTATGAGATATATTGATATGAGTGAGAGGATATGGTAATGCTATGTGGTATGAGACAGGGAAGTTGATATGAGACTGATATAGAATTAGTAGGAATTTAAGTCTGAGGTAATTACTAAGAGATGAATTGGGAATGTTTGATGGACTAGTCCACACTTTGGAGATGTATTGATTATGATTAGAAGAACTAAAAAGATAGAAAATTGGACATGAGTGAATTTGATGTTTGAAAATGACGTGGGAGGTGGAACTTGATTTTCTAGGGATCAAGGGAAACCGAACACAAATTGGAGTGGAAGGATGGTTCTACACTGATGCTGATCACATCAGGGTAGGATTATTCCTGAAACTCCCTACCAGTGGTCACAAGTAAATCACACTAAGGATAGAGGCCTTAGGATAAAAATGAAATTGGAGTTGCTTGTATTTTTAATTAGAGGAATTATTCCTCACATGACCTCGTAAAAAGGATTACCTTTTTACTGAGTCTCGCCCATGAAGTCGAGGACGCACGAGCCTTTGTCTTCGGACCGGTGACATGGGGAGAGCAGAGTGTTTTGTATTCTAGCCCATGGTGACGAGGACGAATGAGCCATTGTCTACGGACCGGTGACATGGGAGAATACGTTGGAAGTTATGTGAATGTTTTAATCATCAAAAAGGAACAAAAGGAATTTTGAGTGCTACACATGCTTAAGCATGTTGTGTGATATTTAAGAATAAGCATATGGTGGACTTAAGGATTCAATGAGATTAAGTATACATAAGTATGATTATATGATCTAAGGAATGAGGTAAGACATGTATTCTAATGAGATAGGATGCATGGGAACTTGGGGACAAAGTTCTTTAAGGGGGGTAGATTGAAATACCCCAAACCTAAGTATGCTAAGTAAACATCAAATCATGATGTATTAAGGCTAAAGATGCCTTAGAAAGATTGGTGGACAATTTAAACCAAGGAAAACACAAAAAGTGCCTTAAAGGCAATCAGGGCAAAAACGTGCTCTAAGCTTGGAGAGATTGGGTGAGTACCCAAATATCATGATAAGACCTTAGTAATATCTAATGGTCATTTTAAATCAATTAGCAAAGAAAACCAAGCTTGAAAACAAGTTAAAACACAAAATGTGCTTTAAGAAGTCTTAAAGCACATTTTTGAGAAATTGTCTTAGAATTGAGTTTTGAGTGGCTAAATGTCCATCATTACTCTTTAATCAACATGTGTACTAATTAGTATCACATTAGGAGGTCTAAATCAATGGGAAATCAAAAATTTCCCGATTATGTGCCTTGATTAGTGAATAGTAACTATTTAGTGCTAGTTAGACAATCATAAGTCAATTAATTGGTCAACAAAGACCATGTTAGCCTTATTAAGGTAGGGGGCCGGTTTTTCTAAGTGGGGAGTCACCACATGAGTCATTAAATGAGAAAAGAAAAGAAGAGATAAGTAAAGAGTACTATTTGCTTTATTAAAGCAAATACCTTATATTAGCCTACCTCTCTCCTCTCTTCTTCATTTCTCTTCTTCACCCACGGTTTCTTCTTGTTTTCTCTGTTCCAAACCGTGCCCAGCCAGCCTCCATTGTGCTTCACCTTGCTTGGCAACAACTTGCTCATTTTAGCTCCAAATCAAAAACAACATATTATTCTTAGTTAGGTCAAGACCTATCTTTCTATCTTTTCAAATCTTTCAAAGCTCCATTTTGGTGCCATGAGAAAACTCCATTGATGGGGGAAAATCAAGTTTGAAGAGCTCATTAGCTTCTCCATTCTCTTAAGGTAAGGAAAATGTAAGAAAAACCATGTTTCCACCATTTCTACACATTACCGAAAATTCCTTCTCATGGGGATTCATTTTTATCCATTGTTCTAGCTTGATTCTATTCTCCAAGGGCTAGAGGAGGTCCTACTTAATTCATATCCAAGCTTGCTTTGAGAATCCAAGGTAAAACATTCAGTTTAATACCTTAGAACACATTTTTAACCTAGGGTTTACTCCTTAAGGTTAGTGTATTGTTTAGTGCTCATATGAGTCATTGGTTATTGATTAGAACATTGGCAAGAGAAGTTTGAGTGGTGGCCGATATTCATTCAAGAAGAAGGTCTAAGGAGGAGATTGAGTTAAGCTTGAGGAAACAAGGTAAAATGCTTACCTAATGGTGGTTTAAGATTAAGGAATGAGTTTTAGATAAATACCAATGTGGCTTAGAGCTTACATTGTGTATTGGGTTATATAACCTAAGGAAAAAGAACTTAAACAAGCTTATGAACTTGTGATTAAGGAGCTAATGAGAATGGGTTAGTAATATAAGTTTAAGGTGGATTTTAAGAGCATTATAACTACTATGAGATTGATGAGTGTATTTGCAGGTTGAAAGCTTATACATGTGGAAATTCAGTGTTTAAGTTTAAGTCATTTAAGGGCCTAAGAGCCATGTCATTTAAGAGCCTTAGTGCTATGCAATTTAAGATTATTGCACTATATTGAGTATTAAGAATGAGTTGATTTGGATGAGGAATGTGATGAGAAAGGACTTGGTGTGTGTGAGGTTATTGTGTGAGAAAAACAATGCATTTGGGCATGAGAATATACTAGAGGAGCTATGGCAAAATTTGAGTAGAAAATAAGTGTTTGGTGAAGGTGGTGAATTAATATGACCTAGGATTTACTAGGAGTCATTAGGAAGAATTTGAGTGGAAATGAGTTAACTAAGGAGTTCTTGAGAATGAGAATGACCTAGAATGGTCTACGAGGAAGTTAGAGTTTATGGGTGAGTGTTTGAGCACACCAAAATCATGAGATGAGGAATATAAGACGTGAGCATAAGTTTAAGGAGAAGGTATGATGCTTAAGGTGATTAAGATATGTTCTAAGGGATTAATGACAAAGGAAGTACTAGGAATGTTCTATGGTTGTCTTGATGAAAAAGGGTGAAGTTAAGGTATTATAATGACTTAGGTATCACCATGGAAGATTTAAGAATCAAGAGAATGTATTTGAGTATTTAGAACTTAGGAAAATGTTGGTAAACAACTAGGAAGGAAATAAGGTGTTGGTGTGTGGAAGCTTAAGCTTGTGAAGGAACTTTTAGTAAATGCTTGAAAGAGTTTTAGATAGTGAGAGATGCTTGGGAGATGATGTTATAGTGGTGAGGAAAACATTGGCATAGTGGTTACATTAAGTATGAACCACCACCTAGAAACCTAGAGGAAAGCATTACAAGAGTAGCATTATTACAAGGAAAATGCATAATGACTAAGGTGGACTTTGGTGGATGATTTAAGGTATTTAAAGGAGGTTATAAGGTGGGTTTAAGGTGCCAAGATGGTGTTGGACCTATTAGGACACTTGTGGAAGAGTTTGGAATTGGAAGAGCAATTTAATAGAAGAATCTGTAGTGGACCGACCCAGGGTCCGACCCAGTTCTGGGTCGGTCGGACCTTGTTAACCCAGCAGAAATGTTCGGCAATAGACCGACCCATAAGGATGGGTCGGTCGGTGGGTCGGTCGGGCAAGATTTAATGAAGGAAAATGTCGGCAGAGGACCGACCCAGAGGGTTTTGGGTCGGTCGGTTTAGCTTTGGGTCGGTCGGATGAGTTTCAAGAGACGGAAGAGTTTCTGTAATGGACCGACCCAGGGGGGGTCGGTCGGTGGGTCGGTCGACCCTTAACACTTAAAAAAAAAAAGAAATTTTGAATTCTAAGAAAGGCAATGGGTAATAAGGTATGCCTTTGGTAGGGTAGTAATGATTGAGACCCTAAGAACTTAAGAGATTAAGCTAAGTTAAGTATAAACTTGAAAGTTTAAGATTAAGTTTGTAAGATTAAGTGTAAGACCTAAGAGGTGTTAGGTGGGGATCATTAAGGAATTAAGTAAGTTAAACAAGCTAAGTAAGTGAATTAAGTTAAGTGATTAACAACCTAAAACTGAATGAATGTTTTAGGACTTGGAATGGGACTCCGGAAGAGATTAAGCAACTGAACGGCCAACGGTGAACGGTACAGTTGTTTCTTCTTGTGACCTGCTTGCTAACGAGGTGTCCCTCGGCTTGTGTGCTATTGTTTTTGTGTGCTCACTAAACAAGATAAAGCATGCAACCGGAATATATATATATGTTGTATTGTTGTGTGATGTTTGAAAACTAACACAACATACCGTGAGAACTTACTAACCGATGTTAGTAAGAAATTGAGTGAGAATAAGGAACGCCCCCTAATGAGGGACGATATGAACCGAAAGAGGTTAACCAACAAACATGGTCTTGAGACTATTACTAACTGAACTTGAGTGAGGAATCCGGAATGGTACCGGCACATGTGTATTGGGGGAAGTCGGTATCCTTATCAAATACCGTCTTCCAAAGATGACTGTCCTCGGACTCGTCGCCTAGAGTCGACAAATAGACTCGACCTCCTCGGACTTCTTGTTTTAGGAGGGAGGCATACTGAGATGGTGTAGTGGGATCTACCTAAATGCCCAACTAATTCTAATAAATATTGTTTATGTAAACCAATGGAGCCGATAACTCATTGGTTAGGGCTACGTGACCCGACAGATAAACAATGGATTAAGGTACAACCATTCTAATAAAAGAACGGTTGACTTAATTGAGATAAGAACTGAGATAAGATTGAGGTAAGGTTCGAGATAAGTTACAACCATCTCTACTTAAAGAATGGTTTGTATTCTAAGACTGAGATAAGATGGTGCGGTGGGATCACCTAAATCCCAGGTTCGAATTAGATACGGCCAATCCCTTCCAGGAAAGGTTTGTATATAGAGATTAAGATTGAGATTAAGATTAAGATTAAGTTAAGTTACAATCATTCCTGTTTAAGGATGACTTGTATTATTAAGATTAAGATTAAGGTAAGGTTAAGATAAGTTGCAACCATTCCTTTTTAAAGGATGGTTTGTAATACTAAGATTAAGATAAGCTACACCCACTCCTTATTAAAGGATGGTTGTTTCTAAGATTAAGATAAGAATCAGATCGAGGTAAGATAAGGATGAACTAAGATTAAGAGGGAACACTACCTAAGGAGTTAAACAGCTAACTCTCTAATTAAGGGAACGCGTTTAAGTCGTTCATTGTGTGTGAACTTTGATTGTTCATATCTGAGTTGTTGTTTACTGCACTTACTATTATTTTGTGCATCTAATCAACCTCCATGCTATCGACAATTAGTCGTCGTAGCCACGTTAGCTTGGGGGCCATGAGAGGATAGTACCAGCATTCGTGCTGACCCCCTCGGGGGCTTCTTTTTACTACACAGGTGAACATCAGGAGGCGGCCGTCGCGAGAGTAAGAAGAGGATACAGCTGTTAAGGGTTAGTATGGCCTACGAGTTGTGCATGTACACTCGTATGGCAATCTGAGTTAGTAAGATGTATAGGATGTGAGGGGGTTGTAAGAAGGTTATGTAAATGGTTAAGGTTGTTGGACTAATGTTCGGTATATTCTGTAGTCAGACCGTGGCAAGGTCCTGGATTGTAAAGAATTCCGCTGCGATGTGTGTATATATACTGTTAAGTGCGAGACCACACTTGGATTGAGTTGGGGTGTTACCAGGAGGCAGAAGGATATACAATACTATGAAAGGATAAGAAAGGCAGTTAGGCCTAAGATTATCAGAGTCGCGCATCGGAAGCTAGTAGATCAGTACCTTGGAGATTAGACCAAACTAAGTTAATAAAATGGTATAAGTACCGTTAAGAATCCTCGATACAGAGACTAAGCCATTAACATAGTTATCACCCTCTGATCGAATTATAAGTGACATAGATGACACGGAAGCTATAATGCTTGGTGAGAATTAGACATCTTGAACCTATGTTCAAGGATGATATAATGTTGATTAAGTGGGTGTAATCCATTTTAAGGGGGGTAGAGCGAAAACCGCTTAGCGTATGTTTATGTACTGAGTACGTAAACTACGGGTGCATAGCACAAAAGAACTTGAGAATTTGTTTTATATAAACACTTTGGGATTAATTATGGTTATTGCGCACCGAAGATGCGAATACCATACGTATTAAGTACCTATCTTGTTAACTCCGGTGTGAGTACAAGTTAAGAGAATTAGTGAAGAGGATTAAGGAGACTTAAGGAATAAGGAATATATGAGATATGAGTCGATATGAAAGTATGTGAAGATATGAATAAGATAACACTATGAGATATTATTTGATATGAGTATGAGTTAGGAAATAGTAATGCTATGAGGTAAAATATGGTGAGAGTTGGTATGAGACTGGTATAGAACTTAGTAGGAATGAGAGCCTTGAGGTAATTACTAAGAGATGAATTGGGAATGTAGATGGACTGAGTCCACACCTTGGAGATGTAATGATTACGACTAGAATCACTAAAAGATAGAAATTGGACATGAGTGAATTATTTGATGTTTGAAAATGACGTGGGAGGTGGAACTTGATTTTCTAGGGATCAAGGGAAACCGAACACAAATGGTGTGGAAGGAGGGTTCAACACTGATGCTGATCACATCAGGGTTGGATGATTCTTGAAACTCCCCATCAGTGGTCACAATTAAATCACGCTATGGATAGAGGCATTAGGATAAAATGAAATTGGAGTTGGTTGTATTTTCGATTAGAGGAATTATTCCTCACATGACCTCGTAAAAAGGATTACCCTTTTTACTGAGTCTCGCCCATGAAGTCGAGGACGCACGAGCCTTTATCTTCGGACCGGTGACATGGGGAGAGCAGAGTTGTTTTGTATTCTGGCCTGGCCCATGGTGGAGGACGAACGACCTTTGTCTACGGACTGGTGACATGGGAGAATACAATGAAAATTATGTGATTGTTTTAATCATTAAGAGGAACAAAGGGAATTTGGAGTGCTATTCATGCTTAAACATATTATGTGATAATTGACGATAGGTATATGACAGACCTAATGAGTCAATAAGTTTAGGTACATATAAGTATGATCTATATGATCTATGGAAGGAGGTAAGCCATGTATTCTAATGAGATAAGATGCATGGGAACTTTGGGGACAAAGTTCTTTTAAGGGGGGTAGATTGAAATACCCCGAACCTAAGTATGCTAAGTAAATATCAAGGTATGATGTAATAAGGCTAAAACATGCTTTAGAAAGATTGGTAGACAATTTAAACCAAGGAAAACACAAGAAAACGCCTTAAGGGCAATTTAAGCAAAAATGTGCTTTAAGCTTCGGGTGACTTTGATTAGCACCCAAATACCATTATAAGACTTTATTAACATGCTAATGGACATGTTAAATCAATTACCAAAGAAAACCAAACTCAAAAACAAGCTTAAACACAAAATGTGCTTTAAGACTCCTTAAAGCACCTTTTTGAGAAATTGTCTTAGAAATGAGTTTTGAGTAGCTAAATGCCCATGATTACACCTTAATCAACATGTGTACTAATTAGTATCACAATAGGAAGCCTAAATTAATGGGAACCAAAGATTTCACAAATTTGTGCACTAATTTGTGAATAGTGCCAAATAGTGCCTAGTTTAAGTTTTAGTCAACATAAGTCAATAAGTTGGTCAACCAAGACCACAAATATGTTTTTTACCAAGGGGGGGACGGTTTTAATGGTGACTCACCATTAGTAGCCAGCACAATAAAGGAAATGAGAAGGAAAGTTGTAAATTCACTATTCACCTTTATAAAGCAAAATATCCTTTATTAGCCTACCTCTCTCCTCTCTTCTTCATTTCCCACCTTCCCCAACGTTTTCTTCTTCCCCTCTCTGTTCCAAAACCGTTCCAAGAAGCATCCATGGCACCTCCACATTCATTTGCTCACCAAATACTCATTTTAGCTCCAAATCAAAAAGTGAGCAAGATTATTCTTTGTTGGAGCAAGGCCTTCATTTCTATCTTTTCAAATCCTTCAAAGCTCAAGTTTGGTGCCATGAGAAAACTCCATTGATGGGGGAAAATCAAGTTTGAAGAGCTCTTTTGGTTCTCCATTCATCCAAGGTAATGAAAATGTAAGAAAAACCATGTTTCCACCACTTCTTCTCCATTGCCGAAAATCTCTTCTCATGGGGGCCTTGTTTTTGTGCCTTGTTCTAGCTTGTTTTAATCACCAAGGACTAGTGGAGGTCTTCTTTCATTCATTGCCCAAGTCTACTTTGAGACTTCAAAGGTAATCATCCACTTTTATGTCTTAAAACACATTTTTAACCTAAGATTGAATTCTATGAGTTTAGGCACATTGCTTAGTGCTCATTAGATTATTTGAATGTGAATTAGAACATTGGCAAGGGAGATTTAATTGGTGGCCGAGATTCATTCAAGAAGGGCCCTAAGCAGGAAGTTAAGATAAGCTTGGAAAAACAAGGTAAATTGCTTACCTAATGGTGGTTTAAGGTTTAAGGGGTGGTATTTAGATAAGTACTAATGTAGCTTAAAGCTTACATTAAGTAATGGGTTTATAACCTAGGAAAAAGAATTTAAACAATCTTTTGAACTTGTGACTAAGGAGCCAATGGAAATAAGTAAGTAAGATAAGTTTAAGGTGGATTTTAAGAGCATTATAACTACTATGAGATTGATGGGTGTAATTACAGGTTGAGAGCTATTACATGTGGGAAATTCAGTGTTTAAATTCATGTCATTTAAGGGCCTAAGAGCCATGTCATTTAAGGGCCTAAGAGCCATGTCATTTAAGAGCCTTAGTGCTATGCAATTTAAGATTACTGAACTATATTGAGTTTATTATGAATGAGTTGATTTGGGTGAGAATTATGATGAGAAAAAGGTTTGATGTGTGTGAGATGATTGAATGAGAAAAACCATGCTTATGGGCATGATAATATACTAGAGGAGCTATGGCAAAATTTGAATGAAAATAAGTTAGCAACAGTGTCCTTGAGGAATTCAATGACCGAGAGTTGTCTAGGAGGAATTAGAGGTAAGGAGGGTGTAAATTGTGTGCTAAGATTGTGTACTAAGGGTTTGGGTGTTCATGATTGTATTAAGGGTGAAAAACTAAATGTTGGGTGTAGTAATATACTAAGAAAGCCATGTCAAAATTTGGAGAGAAAACTAAGTGTTTAAGATGTTCTAAGGAGATTTTATGGCTAAGGATGTCCTAGTAAACATTAAGGGTTGTTTTGGTGAAAATGGATAAAATATGGAGTTCTTGAGTACAAGGAAGACCTAGGGATGTCTAAGAGGGACTAGGGGTTACAATGGTGAGTTTTAAGGCACCAAAACCATGGTTAAGGAAGCTAGGAAACTTGTACAAAGTTTGAAGGAAAAATAAGGTATGATGACTTATAAGGATGTAAGCATGTGCTAGATTATATATAGATTGAGAAGTTTGAGTAAAGCAAATGGGTATGCATGATGATGCTTGAGGAGTAGTTAAGATGGTTGTGAAGAGACATAATGATTAGTTGAGGTCTTAGGCAAAGTCACAAGAGGGAAGTGCAAGGAATCAAGTGTTAAGTGTAAGAATTTTATAAGAAATTGAGTGTCAAGTTTGGTGATATTTGAGGAAGGTTTAGTGCATATTTTAAGGTGTTTAAACATGTAGGAAACATGTGGAAAGATTATGGAATGAGTGGGAAAAGATTGGGGTCAATTTGGAGTTCAAAATGAGGAGAAAAAACTTTGGAAAATAGGTTCTGCTGTGGACTGCCCCTAGGGACCACCCCTGTGGGGAGGTCCAGGCGAATTCTGCAGGAAAATAGCTTCCGGTTGGGACCGCCCCAGAGGGGCGGTCCAGTGCAGAGAAAAAGAAAAAAATTTGTTTTTAGCTTCTAGTGATGGGGGATTGAATGGTAATGGTTTTTGATGATGTTTAGGCCTTGTTTGGTGACATGTAAAGGCCTTAAGAGGTGTAACCAAGTATGAGGTGTAATGAGAAGTGATTAACTTATATGATTAAGTTTAAATTACAATGACTTAGTGGTCCAACATTAAGGAGTGTTGATGATTTGAAAGATAAGCATATAATGACTTAAGAGGTTAAGGTAAGTAAAATGGTTTTAAGTGTTTAAGGTTAAGTTTGAAAGAATTTAAGAGGAGCTAGATGGAGATTGATATCTAATGATAATATAAGGTTGTTTAAGACATGTTTGGTGAGTAACAATGATAATTAAGTGGGTGAATAAGTATAAGGAATGAGGAGAAGTGATTCACTTAAGATTAAGTTTATAAGAACTTAAGTGGTATTTAGTTGGAAATCATTAGTGATTAAGTAAGCTAGGTTAATTAAAACTAATTAACCACCAAATTCGATGAATGTTTTAGGACTTGGGAATTTGGACTCCGGAGGAGAGTAAGCAACCGAAACGACCAACGGTGAACGGTACAGTTCTTCTTGTGACCTGCTTGCTAACGAGGTGTCCCTCGGCTTGTGTGCTATCTGATTATGTGTGCCGGCTAAACAAGATAAATCATGCAACCGGAATATTATGTTTAACGTATTGTTGTGTGATGTTTGAAAACTAACATAACTTACCGTGAGAACTTACAAACTATCGTTTGGTAAGGAATTGTGTGAGACTAAGGAACGCTCCCTAATATTAGTTTGTTAATAGCCGAAAGAGGTTTAACCAACAAACATTGTCTTGAGACTTCTACTAACTGGAACTTGGGGGGAGTGAGGAATCCGGGACTGACTCCGGTCATGCATGTTAAGGAAAGGGGGTCGGTATCTAAAGTAGATCCGACTTCCGCTTAAGGACTTGTCTTCGGACTTGTTGCCTAGGGTCGAATGTCGGCTCAGCTACATTGGACATCCAGTCCAAGGTAGAAGGCATTAAGATGGTGCAGTAGGATCACCTAAATCCTAAATTTTAAGATGAGTTGTTTATTCAACCAATGGAGTTAGTAGCTCATTGGCTAGGGTTGCTTTTGACCCGACAAAAATAAACAGTGAGATAAGATACAATCATTTCTATTTAAAGAATGGTTTGTATTCTAAGATTAAGATAAGGTTTGAGATAAGATACTACCATTTCTATTTAAAGAGTGGTTGTATTCTAAGACTGAGATAAGCTACAACCATTTCTATTTAAAGAATGGTTTGCTTTCTAAGACTAAGGTAGGGACTAAGATTGAGGTAGGATAAGGTTGGACTGAGATTAGAGGAAACATAACTTAAGGAGTTAAATAATTGACTCATCAATTAAGGGAATGCATTTAAGTCGTTCATTGTGCTTGAACTTTGATTGTTCATATTGGCTTGTTGTTTATTGCACTTTCTGTTATGTTGTGCGTCTAATCAACCTCCATGCTATCGACAATTAGTCGTCGTAGCCACGTTATCTTGGAGACCATGAGAGGATCGTACCAGTAATTTTGCTGACCCCCTTTGGGGGCTGTTTTTACTATGCAAGTGAATGTCAGATGGCGCCCGTCATGAGAGTAGGATGAGGTAGACATGTTACGGGTTAAGTGTGACCTACGAGTTGTGCATGTACACTCGTATGGTATTTTGAGCTAGTAAGTTGTATAGGATGTGAGGGGATTGTAAGAATGAAATGTATTGATTAAGACTTGTGTGAGCCTTGATTTTAAACCCTATCCTATGTGGATTAACTTGATTGGGATCTAATCGGGTTTTAGGTCCACTTATAGCCTAAGATTAATAACTATGTCATATAACAATAATTATCAAAGCCTAAGCTAGCTCACTGGAACCTATTATGAGTCGCCACCTAATTTTAACCTAGATCAAATTAGGAAAGGAGAGTTCGGGTTCGGGGGCTTGATATTCGACTTAATTAGGGTTCAATTACTTTCATTACCCTTCCTAGGTCGTTTTTCCTCTACTTAGTTTATTTACGGCTTATTACGAGGTGTTTTAACCTAAGTGCGCGAGCTTCTGTTTTTTTGTGTTTTTTAGCATTTTTTGACAGAAAACTAAAGTGGAAATTAAAATTACCTAAACTAGGGTTTCGGAGGCAGAATTAGGTCAAATTTTGTTTCCGTCCGTGGCCACGGACCTAATGTCCGAGACCACGGACCCTAGTTAACCTATATGAAAATAAAAGTCGAATTAAACAGAAACAGAAAATTGTAAAGTCCGGGGCCACGGACAGGCCGTCCGTGGGCCCGGACATTATTAGAAAAACCTAATGTTTTAAAATTTAAAAAACTCGCCGCCGTCCGTGGGCGTCCGGGCTTACGGACAAGGAGTCCGGGACCCCGGACATGACGTCCGTGGGTGCGGACCACCCTCGGACGGCGGCGTTAAGGCTGTTCCCGAAGGTGTTTTTGACTCAAATTTTATGGGTGTGTAGCCTGAAAGATGTACAAGACGTTAGTGATTTAAAGTTTTCAATTTGATTTCGAATTAAGCACGAAACCTAGTAACAAGTTATTGGACAGAAGCTTAATCAAACAGCAGTACAGAAGCGTAAAAAGGTTAGTTTGAACCAAAATTTGACATAGAGTTAATAAGGCCGTGGGGAATCAGAAAAGTTGGATTGTAACCTGTTTTACCTTCGAATTCAAGATGATTCTTCACGTTGGGATTCTTCGGAGGCTCCGATGATGCCGGTTCCGGATTGAGTTCGACCCGGGCTTCTGGTTGTTGATTGTTGATGATGTTCTTCACGTTTTGGAGGTGGTTTGGTTGATGTTTGATGATTGTTGATGTGTTAGGAGTTGAAAAGTGTGTTTAGGTGGTGATTTCGAGAGATTTTTGATGTGATTTTGGTGCTTGGATGTGTAAAAACGTGAGGAGAATGAGACGGCTAGGTTTTCTGGTTGCTTAGGGTTCTTGAGGTTCTGATTTGATCATGGGGTAAGGTTCCTTATATAGGCTTCCTTAAAGATAGAAAATCCGGTAAAAACTGAGATTTACCGACGTTTTAGCTCAAGGGCTTCCAAAAGGAATTTGATTATAAAATTTTACACATGGTAAAGGATGATTTTCTGATTTTTCTAAAGTGAGATCGAATTTTTTGGATATTGGAATATTTTTAATTCAATTTCTCGTCAGATTCAATCAGAAATTGCTAGAAAATTATTGGAAATTCGAAAAATCAAAATTCCAACGTCATTATGCTTAAGATGTCATCCTATATCATGGGTTAAAATATCAAAGCATTTCAAGTTGATTTGACCCTTATTTGGAGGAGAGAGAAAGCCCATAGGGGGCTTAGGAGCCTTGAAAAATTACGAAAATGCCCCTGGAGATGACTAAGCTGTCCCTAGCACTCTGAATGTGCCGATCGATCTGGGAACCCTTGCTACTAGCCTATTAGTGAGACTCTCCTCCGGGGGGGTTGGAATTTTGGGTATAACAGATTGCCCCCGTCAACTAGACTTTGTAATGGAAATGAAAAGGCTAGTTGATGCTTGAGTGATACCCCAAAATTTTGGATCTTAAAAGACCCCCGTGCAATTGAAATCCAACAAGTTGTGTCGAGCTGTTCTAAGGCGCTGACTACCTATGAGTAAAGTGGAAGGATGTCGAGCGATTCTAAGGCGTCGGCCACCTAAAGGTAAAAATGAAGTAATGTCAGACTATTCTAAGGCGCCGACTACCTATAAGGATGATATGATGTCAAGCTATTCTAAGGCGTTGACTACCTATAACGAATGAGATGATGTCAAGCTATTCTAAGGCGTTGACTACCTATAACGAAATGAAGTATGCCGAACATTCTAAGGTGTCGGGAACCTGTAATGCAAATGTAGATGTCATGCAGAAGAAGATGATATGATTGGTGATGATGCTCGGATGCTTCTGGGGACCGAAACCGTTCCAATGCTCCTGGTTGGTATACAATGGGGACTTATTGCCTCTGCCCACCAACTGGGTGCTGGATAACTTCTAGATTACCAAGGGGACTTATTGCCACTGCCCACTAGTTGTTTCTCCCAAGAAGTTGACATGAAGATGGGGACTTATTGCCTCTGCCCCGCCAACTTAGATCACGCTCTACCTCGCACTGAAGATGATACTAGGTCTCGTACCGGTCTCGCACTGGATGATGACGCTTGGTCTCGCACTGAAGAAGATGATGGGTCTCGCACGGAAGATGATACTAGGTCTCGTACTGGTCTCGCACTGGATGATGACGCTCGGTCTCGCACTGAAGAAGATGATGGGTCTCGCACGGAAGTTCGTACTAAATGGATGAAGGAAAAGCTGGATCTCACACTGATTCTTGGTCTCGTACTGAATGAAGATGCTGGGTCTCGCACTGAAAGAATCTGCAGGGCCTTACAACCGATTTTGGGTCTCGAACTCAAAATAAGTTAGGAGGATAATGGTCTCGTGCAAATGATAAAAACTGATCACTAGAGTGCCAAACATGGCAATGATGATAAGATGTACACAATCAAAATATATGAAAGATACTCGTCCAAACAGGAATTTGTTGGAAAAGGTGCCAAACGTGGCAGTGTTTGAAGAAATTCTGTTTACTGAAAAGGAAGTGAAATTATCATTTCCTGACCATAGATTTTGGACTTGTAATTTATCTCCTAGGAGATGAACATGCCATCGGTGGGGTATAGTGTATGATGTAAAGGTAAGGGCTTATGTGGGCCTGTGTAGTGGTTTGGGCTTGTGTGGGTATGGTGTGAAAGTAAAGGCTTATGTGGGCTTGTGGTGTTTGATGTGCAGGTAAAGGCTTTTGTGGGCTTGTGGTGTTTGATGTGCAGGTAAAGGCTTTTGTGGGCCTGTGTAGTGGTGGTGTGGAGGTAAGGGCTTTGGGTTCCAATTGGTGTTGTCATAGCAATTGTTGGAACCAACAATTGCCCCCAGTATTTTCCCTTAAGACAATCTGAGCTAGAGTTCATGGCAATCGATCGGAACGATCGATTGCCCCCAGTATTTTCTTTTTTAAACGTGCGAACGAGTCTCGTCCTCACAGGGTCAAGGCTTATGTTTTTCACGTGGTGTTTCCTAACACACTCGGCGTGTTTGGTGTTTGCACTCGTTCCTCCCCTACGGTCACAACTTCTAGACCATTGAATTCGATATTTGATGAATTTACGCATTCGATCTGTTACTTTCACGTGATTAGATACACAACTATCAAGTCGGAAGTCTTTAAAGCTTATAACATGGCCATGGGGGTGATGAAAGACAACGGGACCATGGAGGGATATTTCAGGTATGTGGAGCTATAAGGGTGACCAAAGCTGCAACTTCCACCTTCTCTCGGACTTGTCTTCTTTGCCTTGAAGTCGTTTGGCTACTTCGTGATGACTTCGCTTATGAGCTTGGAACTTAGAACTTTGGGTTGTTCCTTGCGCCTTCTCTCTTCTACTGATTTTGGATTACTTCGAGGCTTTCCAGGTTTGCCTTCTTTGAATCTCTTTTCCTTCGGGGTTCTTGTGTTCCTGGTTTGAACTTGAGAGCTGTTTTTGATGTTAGCGCATTTGGATCCTGTGCCACTTTGGGGCCATTTGCGGATCACTCCGTCATGCTGGTAGCAGTTCTGCTTCTTTGGACTTGTGAAGTTGCTGTTCGGAAGTCGGGCTCCTTGCATCCTTTGGTCACCGGGTCGGGTATTCACCATTGGCTGGCTTATTCTGTGGAGTTTGTAGTGTTGTAAAAGAGGTCATATATCAAAAGCTCAGCGGGGGTGCCTAGGGTGTGATGTCAGGGTTCACAAGCTTTTGGATGTGTGGTGCTGTACCTAGGTGCTTCGTCATCCCTAATAGTTGTGTATCCTTTCTTTGTTACTTTTCGCAGGTCTAAGTGTAAATCTACAAATTATCTCCTTCGGTCGGAGTTACGCCGTTTACCTCATCTTTGAATGTGGTCTCACCGGAGTCGCGTAAGCACCCGTTCGCTCATGGTTTTTCCACTCAAGACATTCTCGCGAGATTTTCACTCCGAAACTCGTTCGCACATTTAAACAAAAGATAAAAGATGACGAACTTAAACTTAGATTGCCCCTAGTATTGATTTTGGGGTTTGCGACAACAATTCAATAGATGTGGACCTTGAACCTCTTTGTGGGTTGTGAGTTGCAGTGTTTGGTTAGGCATGTTCAGATTTTCAGAAACAAAATGTAAGTCTTTGTATTCCATTGCATAGTCAGAAAATGATTACTTCGTGATCCTTGAAAAACGTGAGTGCTCTTTTTTTTAGTTTTTCGAATTAATGAATAATGCTTTGCACAAAGATTATGAAAATGGAACTATGTTTTATTCAACAAGAAGAATAATGTTGGAAATTACAAACTCAGGAAAACTACCGAAAATGGTCAAGGGAACTAACTACTACAAAAGTTGAAAGACAACTAATCAAGAAAAGAAATGCAACATTTTTGATGATGCTTGGGCACGCGTGCTCTGCGCTCTCCACCATGTTCTTAGAATTGGAGCCCTTGGTCAATTAGATCCTGGATTCTGTGTTGTAGGGCCCTGCAGTGGTCAGTGTCGTGACCGGGCAGCTGGTGGAAGTGACAAAATTGATTAAGATCCTTCCCCAAATGAGTAGTTCCTGGCCTTAGGGTGAGCGGTTGCATCGGATATCTTCCTCGAAGCTCTTCAAGTGCTTGTCTTGGTGTTCGACCGATGTCTGTAAACTCTCTCTGTCGAGAATTCCGTCGGGGTGGTTCTACTGTCCCAATGCTCCAACCAGGTCCTCTTGACTGTTGATCACTGACTTCCTCATGACGCCTGGTTCTCTTGCGAGTGCAGCTTTGGATGCAAGTTGCTGCTCCCGGTTGCCTAATCACTTTCCTGAGTTCCGTAGCAATTTCTTTGACATTCCCCTTCGATCCTCGGACCCTAACAGAGCCAACTTCAATGCAGTCATAAAGGGTGTTGAGAAGCCTGTCCACTAACTCATCCCGAGCTTGACGTTCGGACTCGAGGGAAAGAGCCTTTTCTTTCAACTCTTTGATAACAGCAACGTAGTTAGATTCCACGGCGTCCATGGCAGCACTATGCCTCTGTTCCATGGCTTCAATGGTGGCCATGTGCTTTTGTTCCAAAATTGCGAGCTGGGCTTCCATGTCGATTGGACCGCACTTAGGACTTGAGTCTACCTGTGTCCAAGGTGTCCATTATTAGCTAACAAAAGGAAGTGGGCTGAAACATGACGCTTCACAAGATAGATCGAAACAGACTTAGGCTGAAAGCAAGTGGGCCAGGATACCCAGAGAGTGAGGTGTTTGAGCTGGAGTATCTTTCAGACTGTGAACTGGAATTTGGACTGAAATCTAAACAGATGGCTTTGATTGGGCCTGCGAGGTGACACCTAGACCTAGGGTTTTGGGTTAGGGTCATGATAAGAAGTCTACCTAGACCAGAATGAGCCCTTGGGCCGGAATGTGTTTGGGCCTGAGGTGAGGCACATGGGCTGGAATGGTCCCTAAATCACAAATGGGCCTAACTTTCTTTGGGCCAGAGAAGATGGTTGCGAAGCCGAAGAAGGACTTGTGAGTAATTTAAAGTTCAGGTGAATTTCTTTTTTATGGGCCTATAAATAATCGGATTATTCAAATTGGGCCAGAAGAGAAATCACCTAAGTCTAGGCTTTTGGGCCGAAGCCCGAACGACTCACATGTTAAACCACACAGGGCCTCTGGGCCGCAAACAAATAGAGCTGCCAATTCGTGTTGGGCTAGGTTGATGTAGGAGAAGTTCCTATCAATCTCTAGGCTGGGTAGTGGGCCGATCATACAAGCAAACAAGGCCCACACAAATTCAACATGTCCTCACTAGACGTTTAAATCAAACAGGGTATGGATCGATCCGGAGAGGTGCTTGGGGCGCGGGCCCAGGTCACCACAAAGGAATAGGGCTTGCACGCTATTCTCTTTGGGCTTCCCCACTCTTTTCACATCACCTGAAGGTGTGCGTCTACGGTCGGGTCTTTGACTGACCAAACAAAGGGCTAGGTAAGGGCACTGCCAGGAAGACGCTTGGGGCTAAAGCCCAGGTATTAAGGGGGTGTGGTTAGACGACACCCTCCTCTTTTCCCCCGCTTATTCACATCACCTAAAAGGTGTGAGTCCCTGACAGGGGACCCTCAAATGGGTCCCGGGGTGAAATTGGTTTGTGTGGACCCTCGCTCTCATATGATGCCAAGGTGCAGAAAATTAAAGTGCGCACGAAGGTAAACAAACAGAGTAATAAAGCCATAAATAAACATTTTCGAGTTAAGCCCTCTTTCTTAAAATTAAACAAGTTAAAATTAAGAAGTTTGTCCCCAGCAGAGTCGCCAGTCTGTGAGCCTCGATTTTAAACCCTATCCTATGTTATTAAAGTTGATTAGGATCTAACCGGGTTTTAGGTCCACTTATAACCTAAGATTAATAACTATGTCATATAACAAAATTATTAAAACCTAAGCTAGCTCACTGGAACCTATTAAGTCGCCACCTAATTTTAACCTAGATCAAATTAGGAAAGGAGAGTTCGGGTTCGGGGGCTTGATATTCGACTTAATTAGGGTTCAATTACTTTCATTACCCCTAGAAGTCGTTTTTCCTCTACTTAGTTTAATTACGGCTTATTACGAGTCGTTTTAAGCTAAGTGCGCGAGCTTCTGTTTTTTTTGTTTTTTAGCATTTTTTGATTGGAAAATAAAAGTGAAAGTTGAAATTACCTAAACTAGGGTTTCGGAGGCAGAATTAGGTCAAATTTTGTTTCCGTCCGTAGCCACGGACCTAATGTCCGTAACCACGGACCCTAGTTAATCTATGTGAAAATAAAAGTCGAATTAAACAGAAAACAAAAAATTTGAAAAGTCCGGGGCCACGGACAGGATGTCCGTAGGCCCGGACATAGTTTAACAAAACCTAAATTTTTAAAATTTTAAAATCCCGCCGCCGTCCGTGGGTGTCCGTGGCCACGGACAACCCGTCCGTGGTCCGGACCCCCACGGACGGGGGTTTTATGGTGGTTCCCGAAGGTGTTTTCGGCTCAAAATTTATGCACGTGTAGCCTGAAAGGTGTACAATTCGTTAGTAATTGAAAGATTGCAGTTTGAAGTCGAATTATGTACGAAACTTGGCGAACAAGTAACAAGGCAGAAACAAAAGTAATTAGCAATACAGAAGCGTAAAAAGGTTAGTTTGAACCCAAAATTTGACAGAGAGTTAATAAGGTCGTGGAGAGTTAGAAAAGTAGAATTGCAACCTGTTTTACCTTCGAATTTAGGAGGATTCTTCACGTCGGGATTCTTCGGAGGCCTCGTTGATGGCGGATCCAGAAGAACTTCGAACCCAGCTTCTGACTCCTTGTTGTTCTTGATGTTCTTCACGTTTTGGTGCTGTTTTGGTGGGGGTTTGATGATGGATGATGTTGTGGGAGTTGAAAAATGTGTTTTGGTGTTGATTTTGGTGAGATTTCGGTGTTTGATCGTGGCTCTGGGGTTCAAAACGTGGAGAGAGAGACGGCTGCCTTCTTTGAGAGTCTAGGGTTCTTGAGCTTCTTCTTTGATCATGGGATAAGGTTCCTTATATAGACCTCTTTAAAGATAGAAAAATCCGGTAAAAACCGAGATTTACCGACGTTTTAGCTCAAGGGCTTCCAAAAGGAATTTGATTATGAAATTTCACACATGGGTAAAGGATGATATTTCTGATTTTTCTAAAGTGGAATCGAATTTTTTGGATATTGGAATATTTTTAAATTCAATTTCTCGTCAGATTCAATCAGAAATTGCTAGAAAATTATTGGAAATTCGAAAAATCAAAATTCCAACGCCATTATGCTTAAAATGTCATCCTCTATCTTGGGTAAAAATTTCAAAGCATTTTGAATTGATTTGACCCTTATTTGGAGGAGAGAGAAAGCCTGTAGGGGGCTTAGGAGCCTTGAAAAATTACGAAAATGGCCCTGGAGATGACTAAGCTGTCCCTAGCACTCTGAAATGTGCCGATCGATCTGGGAACCCTCACTACTAGCCTATTAGAAAGACTCTCCTCCGGGGGGTTGAAATTTTGGGTATAATGGGATGCGTACTCATGCAGCATGGCAAGGTTTTAGCTTATGCCTCCCGCCAGCTGAAAAAGCATGAGGAGAATTACCCGACACACGATTTAAAGTTAGGAGCCATTGTCTTCGCCTTGAAGATATGGCGACACTATCTCTATGGGGTAAGCATCACCATCTACTCCGACCACAAGAGCTTACAGTATGTATTCACACAGAAAGAATTGAATTTAAGATAGAGAAGGTGGATGGAGTTTCTTTCAGACTACGACATCGACCTACAGTATAAGGAAGGGAAGGCAAACGTTGTAGCCGACGCCCTGAGCCGTCGAGCACACTCGCTCCATTCGCTACTCGCTTCTTCTAGCTTGGTTGACGAGGTGCGAGACGCTCAGTTGAGCGACCCTTACCTAACCGAAATCAGACAAAAGATCAAAAATGGTACATTCGAGAAGAAAAAGTACGACTTCAAGCTACATGAAGATGGTTTGATTCGGTTGAATGGCAGACTATGCGTCCCCCGAAGCAATGCTGAGCTAAGGGATCGCATCCTGGAAGAGCCACACAGTTCGACATTGTCAGTCCATCCAGGAGCCTCCAAGATGTACAAAGACATGAAGAGGTACTTCTGGTGGTCAGGAATGAAATCAGAGGTGACAGAGTATGTGTTGAGATGCTTGACATGCCAGAAAGAAAAGTTTGAACATCGTAGACCGGGCGGAATGGTACAATCGATGCCAGTTCCGGAGTGGAAATTTCATGATATCTCCACGGATTTTGTTGTAGGACTCCCACCTGCCAGGGGAGGACTCAACATGATCTGGGTAGTAGTCGATCGCCTTACCAAGGTTGCCAGATTCATACAGATGAAGGACACCTGGAAGGTAGTGAAGCTCGCAGAACTATTCGACAAGGAGATTATCAGACATCACGGAGTCCCGAAAACCATAGTATCTGACCGCGACACAAGATTTCTTTAGATATTGGAGAGCTACTCGGGAAGCGTTGGGTACAGAATTGAAGTTGAGTACCGCCTTCCATCCTCAGACCGACGGTCAGACAGAAAGGACCATCCAGACACTGGAGGACATGCTTAGGGCATGTGGCTTGGACTTTCAGGGGAGTTGGTTAGATAAGCTTCATCTTATCGAGTTTTCTTACAATAATAGCTACCATGCCTCGATTAAGATGTCGCCTTTCCAAGCTCTGTACGGTAGACCTTGCCGTACACCTTTGTGTTGGGATGAGTCGAGTGAAGCGGTCATCATAGGACCGGAGTATCTTGAGCAAGTGCAAGCTGAAGTTCAGCAGATTCGAGCTAATATGAAGGCAGCCCAGGATAGGCAGAAATCCTATACGGATGTGCGACGACGCGACCTTGAGTTCGCCATGGGTGACCAAGTGTTCTTGCGCGTTTCACCTATTAAGGGTGTCTTCCGATTTGGCCAGAAGGGAAGCTGAGCCCAAAGTTTGTAGGGCCGTATGCTATCACCGAAAGAGTTGGAGCTGTAGCCTACAGGTTAGCATTACCTGAGGACTTGGGACGTGTCCATGATGTATTTCATGTGTCACAACTCAAGAATTATATTGCTTATCCTTCTCATGTTCTAGAGCCTGAGAGACTATCCATTGAGCCGACAATGAGATATGTTGAGACCCCTGTGAGAATCCTAGATAGGAAGACCAGAGACACTCGCCATAAGTCTATACGGATGGTGAAGGTCTTATAGTCAAACCATGATGTCGAAGAAGCGACATGGGAGTTGGAATATGCCATGAAGGCGAAGTACCCACAGTTATTCATAGACTAGATAGTCTAGTATTTAGTAATATGGGTACGGGGCGTACCCCTTTTAAGGGGGGTAGAGCCTTTTTGCTTTTGCATTGCTTCGGGTGAGCATTGCATAGTGTGTAGGTATGTAATAGGTTTTGATAGCACATGTAGTGCGGAGTGTATGTGGTGTGTATGTGTAATGTGTGGTGTATGGATGTATATGTACGATGTGTAATGTGTATTGTGAATTGCAATGTTGTATTGTGGAATGGTATGAATTGAAAATGATGGATTGTGTATGTGAATTGTGTATGATGCTTGAAGTGTGTATGCTTGCAATGTGGAAGGAAGTAAAAC
This sequence comes from Limonium bicolor, assembly GCA_023374045.1. Classification (NCBI taxonomy): domain Eukaryota; kingdom Viridiplantae; phylum Streptophyta; class Magnoliopsida; order Caryophyllales; family Plumbaginaceae; genus Limonium; species Limonium bicolor. The sequence goes on from JAIOTZ010000027.1 coordinate 41,894, forward strand.
ACCTCATAGGTGGTAGTAAGATGCATTATGGCAATTGGTTTGCCTAATGAGTAGAATTACTTAATCTATTAACCTTGAGCAACTTTGAGGGCAAAGTTTCTTAAGGGGGTAGATTGAAATACCCCGTAATTAAAAACATTGATTAATTAGGCTAATAAATAATTTTAGAAGCTTAATTAAGTCTAAATAAATATTAGGGAACAAATCCCGAAGAAAACGGATCCTTAAAATGTATTAAAAACACTAACGAATCTTAAAGCGTGTTTTTCGAGGTAACTGGGAAAACGTGTCTTTAAGCGGGTCAAATAGACTCGTAACAATATTGGTCAACCAAATAGTCATTAATAAATATTAGTGAAGGTTTAGAGCCAATAAAATCAATAAAACGAGAAATTAGTAAAAACTGTCAAAAACGGGAAGTTGTGGGGTAATACCCTAAATAACCCAAAACTTATGTGTCCAATATTGTAAATAGAATTCTAAAACCCACATGGGCTGTGTGTGTCACGATTTGCTCTCTCTCACACACACTCTCTATTCTCTTTTTATTCACAAAAGACAAAAGCATTTAAAAAGCAAAAAGTAACATATATTACTTTACTACCTCACTCTCTCTCCTACCTCACATTCACTTCACTCACGTAGAACCCCCACCCCCTCACTCTCTATTTCTTTCTTCCTTCTCCAGCGACAACAATGGAGTTTTGAACAAACCCACACAAAACACTACTTCTCTCCTCTTGTTACTCCCTCAAATCTCCTCCAAAAATTATAAAAACTACACCATTGTCTTCCTCTCATCAAGAGGAACACTTCTATCTTTTCAAAATCCGAAAATGAGCATTTTCATTTTCATGGGTATGGAGCATTTGGAGTTTCAAGACTACCACTAGAACCACCTTCTTCTCCTTGTTATTTTGAGGTAAAAAATCTTCTTGAAACTTTACCATTTTCTAGCCCTTGTGGGCAAAACGAAATTTAAAGCTATACCCTTGCTTGCTCCTTGTGTACCCAGCCGATTTTGGCCTCTTTGAAGGAGTAGAAACTTTGTTCTTGAGCCATTCCAAGTTTCACTCATACCCTTGGAAGGTAATATATTCCTAAACCGTAAAACCTACACTAAAATATGAAGAATGGTTAAGGTTAGTGTTGGTGTATTAAAATGGTGTATAAATGGGTTGTAGTGTTAGAGAATTTGGTCACTAAACCGGTGGAAAGGGAGAGAAGGAAGAAGGAACAAGAAGGAAGGAGAAAAGGAGAAACTAGAAGAGAACAAGGTAATTGTGCTCACTTGTTTGTCTTGTATATATATGAATGTAACAGATTTTATTGGGTTAAATAAGTATTAAATAGTGTTTAGTAGTGTAATGTGTGAGAGAAAACCAAGAGGTTTGAAGCTTTAAAAGACATATAAAAACTGTCCAAACATAGTTGGGAATTGAATGTGTTGTGCAGGAATTTTAGAAGTGTTTAAGATGTAGTATTGTGTTGGAGAGTTGTTGTATTAATGCTGTTTTCAAACAGGTGAAATAAGTGTTGAATTGTGAACAAGAAACATGTGGTGAGAGTGTAAAAATATAGGGGAGACTATGGCAAAATTTACCTAGAACTAGAACACTTAAGAGATTAGAAACTAGGTGAAAAACATAAGTTGTAACAGATTTTGAATGGAGTTAATTAGTGGGTAGATTGAGAGAGGTAGCTAATGTATTGTAATGCATTAGAAACTCTAGAAATGACATTAGAAGAGGGAGCTATAGATGGGAAGTGTTAGTGTCAAAATCTGTAGCAAAATGTAATAAGGGAAGAAAATAGTGCAAGTGCTGAAATGAAAATGTAGGAAACAAGTGTGTGAATTGATAGAGAAAAGAGTAATGAGTTAGTAGATGAGTTAAGGAGTGTTTTAAGGTGTTTAAACATGTAGAAAACTTGTGGGAAGGTTAGGGAATGATTAGGAAAAGATTGGGGTGAATTTGGAGTTCAAAATGAGAAGAAAAACACCTTGAAAAATAGGTTCTGTTGTGGACCGCCCCTACGGACCGCCCCTGTGGGGAGGTCCAGTGGAATCGCGCAGCGTAGATGGTCTCTGTCACGGACCGCCCCTAGGGACCGCCCCACAGGGGAGGTCCAGTGCAGAGAAGATAGAAAAAAAATTGGTTTCTGTCTAGGACCGCCCCTGTGGGGAGGTCCAGTCGAAATCCCAGGCCGGATGGCTTCTGTCTCGGACCTCCCCTAGGGACCGCCCCACAGGGGAGGTCCGGTCAAAAAAAAATTTTAAAAAAAATTACGGGCTTAAGCAGTAAACCATAGGGAGAATAATGATGGTAAGGAGAAAATAATATGCACATAAGAACCTAAGAAAATGAGCTTAGGAAATGATGTGAAATAAATGATTTTAGGATTAAGTAAGAAATCTAAGGAACTAGTAATGGTACATTGGGAAAACATAAAGGATGAAACGTGTTGGGTTACCCATAGAGAATTAACCACTCGATCACATGTATGTTATCGGACTTGGATTGTGAACACCGGAGGAAAGTTGGATACAAGTACAACGGTGAACGGTATGAATTCCTCATGCCCCGTATGCTATCTTGGTTACTCTGATTTGTGTGTTGTGTGCTAATTGATCACCAAATAAGATAAATGCACGAATCGGAGTTATTATGCTTACTTGTGAATATGTATTGTTGTATGTTGTGAAAATTTTCCTTAAATCTTAGTTTATATAATTCATGATATGTATGGATGATAATGAGTGTGTGTATGTATGATGTATTGCACTTTAACCGAATGTGTTTGTGATTGGACTTCTAACTGATTCCTAACAAGCTAACCAATCTAACTTAAATTGGTAATTAAATTAGAATGAGTAGAAGTCCGATATAGTTTCGGCCACACGTGAGGATGCGGAGACACAAGAGGTTGGATCCAAGTCCTGACTCTTAAACTGGTCCGCGGCCCAAATCCCTTAAGTGGGTAGCATCCCGGATTGGTGAGTAAAGTAAATCCCGGTGGTGGGACGGTGTAGTCCCCGGGCCGGAGGTCATACCGACTTAACTGGAGTATGAGTAAGTAAATAAGAATGAGTAAGTAAGTAAATGAAAGTAAGTAAGTAAAGTAAGAGTAAGTAAGATGTAATGAGTAAAAGAGTAATAAGCATACCGATTACCCAGATGCGTAATTTGGCTAACACCGTGAAGGTAAGGGAAGTGTATGTTATTGTAATGTTGCCTTGATCTGTGTAATGTATTGTATATGCATGTATGTTGTATGCAAAGCATGTATGTATGTTAAAAATGAACCGCATGCCTATTTGTCCTTAATTAGTCGGCGTGCCCTAGCTAGCACGCGGTATATACGGAGTTCATGCGCAGCTTTTGCTGAGCCCCTTGGGGCAATGTTTTTACTACACGCAGGTACAAGAGAAGGATGAAGACTGTGAAGAGATGTAGCTTTGTTTCTTTTTGTCTGTATACAATGAATTGTGAATGGTGTACTAAGTAGTACACGGCTGTAAGTTTTTGTTAGCCGGTGTACCATGGGGTACACCCTTTTGGATTGTGAAAGAATGATAGGATGGTGAACTGGTATAGATGAGTAGTTGTTTTAAACTCATTATTTTGGGGAGCTAGTGAACGGTTGTAATTAAGTACACTCAAATACTCGGTAATCCATTAATGTAAGCGAGTGGTATTTTGTATTAAGTAAGCAATGTTCTAGTAGCTCGGTATACTTAGGCATCAGACCGTCACTGTATTGTAGAGTAAGCCTTGCTAGCTGTATGGGCAGTTAACGGCGTTTTATCACCCGCCGTAGTAGTAGTAGTATTTCCGCTGTGAGTAACTTTGATTATTGGGATGATTGGACGGTAAGTACAGGATTAGCGGTAGGGGTGTTACATTGTACCAGTGGTGAAGACTGGAAGAGTAATAAGTCAAATAGCAACCACCATAGGTGTGGGATGCTAAGTGTAGAGTGAACAACACTCAAGGAGCATAAAGACTCAAAGAATAGCGTATTCAGTAGTCATCCAAATGAATGAAGAACCATAATACAAGCGATGAAAATACATGTGCAGAAGCTAATATGAAAGTGGATGCCATGTAAGTTAGTGTTGTACAAGAAGTAAAATATGGTGCGCAGCAAGCGACCAATACATGTGAACAATCACACAATAACATGGAGTTGATGAATAACGATGGTAGACAGACCAGGTAACAAGGAAACAATGTTCATCCCTATTGCAATCGCATAAGATATTTACTGCCAAGAGTTTACGCCTCTGCACTCTGTATGATTAAGTGTTTTGGAATTGCACTTGCGCAGTAATGATCGAGTGAGATAGTTAGGAATCTGAGAGGATGTAAATTGTGGAGGAAGTAGAAAGAGGCCTATAACGCTATAAGGACCAAGGCATAGGAAATGCAAGGTCGTACCAATGAAAGAATACTTGTACAGAACCAAATGTGGAGGCATGATTAGCAGTAAGTGACTGTAGTAACATGGAATACCGAATACCGGTATGTAATATACCTCAAGTGTTGGAAATAACCGAGGGAGCACTACATATTAGGTAGTAACTCGACCTCAACCGATTGTAAGTTGAAAGAGGCCAAGTGAAAAATCGTGGAATACATAGCAGTATACACAATAGATGGTCAGTGATGTGGATGGAAAGTTTAATAACTCACCGAATTTTCGCACGGTAAGTGAAACCACGCGTCGGTTGAGAAACAGTTATTACTAGGATAAAGATGATGAATGAGTGATGTACAATACTTTAAGAATAACGAGTGGGGCAAACTAACCTCCAAAGTTATTAGAGTCGCGAACAGAAGCTAGTGAGCCAATGATTCGAATGTTGAATGGGCATAGTGAATATTAGTAAATGGCTAATTATTAACGCCTAGAAGCCTTAAAGGCTAGAACCAAAACCGGTTATGAGTTAAATAAACTCCAATGAGAAGTCTTGGTTTAGGGACTAAACCGCCAATATGGTTAAGATCCTCTAACCAGAACACATTGTATAACAGATAGTGTGGAAGTTAAAACACTTCACGGCGGCAGAACATTTTAAACCAATGTTCAGTGATTGATTACGTGGGCGTAATCCCTTTTAAGGGGGGGGGGGGGTAGAGCGCTAAAACGCTTAGTGAATGTTTACGTACAAGTTTACGTGAACAATGTTGTGCATAGCATAAATAATTTGTTATGATGTGGTGTATAATATAAAATACGTTGTTCTGATGATTGGTGCGTATGATACATGAACATACGTATTCATTCATGGTTTAATTGTGGTAATTGCACACAGAAGATGTGAATACCATTGTTATAAGTGGTGTGAGAGTACAAGTGTAAGGGAGTATGAAACTCCCGGGGAATTAAAACCCCGACAATGTATGTACATATAATACTAAATGTAAAACCGTGTATTGTATGTTGATAAAAGTATATATATATATACAGTATTGTGATTTATGAAGAGGTATGACACCGACATAGAACCTAGCGAGAATTAAATTCCCTAGGTAACTTGATTAAAAGTGAATGGAGATAATTGATGGACGGAGTTCCATCCCTTGGAGATGTAATGATTATGACTAGAAGATTAAAAAGATAGAAAATGGTAAATGTTTGAATAAGTTGTTGGTTGAAACTGAAGTGGGAGGTGGAACTTGATTTGCATGTGATCAAGGGAAACCAAACACAAATTGGGGTGGAGAGATAATTCAACACTGATGCTGATCACATCAGGGTTGGATGACTCTTGAAAATCCCTATAATTGGTCACAGATACTCACGTTAAGAGTAAGATGCAGTTAGCACAAATTGGACTTGGAGTTGTATTACATTTTCAAAAAGAATTTTAAATTGATGTTTCCAAATTTGCAATTGGTATTTTCAAGACTTCACTTAATATTTCCAAGATTCTCAAATGGTATCTTCAAAGAAGGATTTCTTTTACATGACCTTGTAAAAAGGATTTTCAATTAGTACTTTCCAATAAAGGATTTATTCTACTTAACCCCATAAAGAATATTTTCGTATTACTTGCTCACGAGCTGAGGACGTACAAGCCTTTGTCTTCGGACAGGTGACATGAGAAGTATATTTTTTAAAAAAATGTATGTGATTGTTTTGATCTCCCAAAGGAACGGGGACCAGAAGGTGTCCATCGCGACCGGGTTCTGCGGGATCACAGTGTATATGTACTCGACATGGGACTCGAGCCCATGAAGAGATGGAAAAGGTATTTCTGATTGATATACATGCTAAGACATGTTGTGTGATATGTGTGGTAGATGTTATCCAGGCCTATGAGCCTGAGAGTGATGTGTTATTCAGACCTTGGGTCTGAAGGTTTATGTTAAGTGTAATTAATATGTGAGATTCATGCTGTAAAAGTAAATCCGGTATTCCAATTAAAGGATGCACGGGAAGTTATGAACTTTGAGGACAAAGTTCTTTTAAGGGGGGTATATTGAAATACCCCAAACCTTAATGTGTTAATTAATCATGTAATTATGATTTTCTAAGGCTAAATAAGTCCTTATGATCATTGGTGAAGAAATAAAAACCAAAAAGAAAAAGAAAATGCGTAAAAGTCATAAAACGTGAAAACGCGTATTTAATAATTTTAGGAGGTATATAACCTTCACTAGGGTTATAAATATGATTTTATACCTTAATTACAAACTAAGAAAATGTGTGAAAAATTCCCGAAGAAAACAGATCTAAATAATGCGTTAAAACACTAACGGAGTCTTAAAGCGTGTTTTTTCGAGAAAACCCGAAAACGCGACTTTAAATAGTCAAACGAACCCGTAAAAATTATAGTTGATTATATAACTATAAATAAACATTACTGGGAGCTTAATAACCATTAAAGAAAAAGAAACGAGAAAATTCCGGAAAACGGGCCCGGTTAGTGAATAGTGCTAAACCGGGTAAATTAACGAGCGTTTTCTGTAAAAGATGAAAAACGCTCCAGTGTGTATATATTAGTGGGCCGGTTTTATTAATATAGACAGCCCCTCACACATGACTAGTTGACTAATTAAATAAGTCAAAAAATAAAAAGTGAAAAAGTAACTTAAACCCCCACCCACACTCTCTCTCCTCTCATTTCCTTTCTTCCTTTTCTCTTTCCTCTCTCACTTTCTCCCAGCCAGTTCCTCCCTCCTCCTTGCTGCCAATTTGAGCTCTCCAACCAACCAACAATGGCTTCCTCACTTCCTCTTCATGCCCAAGCTCCATTTGAGCTCCAAATCAAAAATAAAATACATATTCTTCATCTCCTCCTCAAGCTCTACACTTCTCTCTTTTCAAAATCCGAAAATAATGAAGTTCATCTCCATGGGTTTTCCCCATTTGAAGAGGAAATGGCACCAATGGATAGCTTGGAGTCTCCTCTCTCTCCTAAGGTAAAAATATTCTTGAAAAACTCATTTTTCCTCCTCCTCCTCTTGTGTTGGCCGATTTTGCCCATCCTCATGTCTTGTTTTCTTCTTGTTTTGGAGCTTCATTTCAACCCTCCAATGGTGGAATAATCCCCTTCTTGATTCAAGGGTGAGAACCCCTCTTAAAAAGCTCCAAAAGGTAAACCCTAACTATGGTGTTCTAAACTTTGCATTGAAATTGTGTTATCTTAGGGGTTAGAATTTTAATTGTGTGCTTTTTGTGTGATTTGGATGTTGGGATGGAGTTTGGTAACTCCATCACCTATTTGACCGAAATTGGGAAGAGGAGGAGCAAGAGGAGAGTTAAGGGGAGACTTGTCAATTTAAGGTAAGAAAACTACCTTACTAACTATCTTGGTTGTTTAAGAATTTGAGATGGGTAAACAAATTAATGAACCCAAATTATGGATTGTAATCCATGTTGGAATTGTGTTAGGTTGATTTTAGAGAGATTTGTGAAATTATGTGAATTAAGGGCCTTGGAGCCAAGTGATTTGAGTTTGTGGTTATTGCGGTTTATTAAGATTTTGGAGTTATATTGTGATTTGGTGAATTTTGGATTGATATTAAGTGCTGGTAGGACCCTTGTAAGGGTGGCTAGAGTAGGTTTGAAAATGGTGACAAGATGAGTTTGGACATGTAAGGATTATGTGGAGGTTATGGCGAAATTTCGGTAGGAAATAAGTGCTTTTAGGTGGCTTGGTAAGCGAGAGAACTTAGGTGTTCAATTGGGTTGTTTAGTGTTGAGTAGAGTGGAGTGGTAGCCTTATAATGGTAGATGGATAATGGAGATAAGAGAGTGCAAAATCTGTAGCATAATGATGCTTGGTACTTTGGAATTTCAAGAAAAAGAGTTGGTGTTTGTAACTTGTGAAACAAGGAGTGAATGTGGGTTTTAGAAGTGCATTTATGTAGGAATGATTTGTAATGGTCATTGATGGTTTTTGTGAGATTGGTAAGAGGTAAAGACAAGCAAGAAGGAGTAGAAATGCATAAGAGTGCAAATTACAACAGATTGAGCAAATATGAGGTTTAAAATTTGCAAGTAAGGCAAACAAAAGAGAAAGGAAAAGAGAGAAAGGAAAAGATTGAGCAAATATGAGGATTAAAATTTGCAAGTAAGGCAAACAAAAGAGAAAGGAAAAGAGAGAAATGTCAACTTTTACGCACAGATGCCGAGGTTGATTGCTCGGGCTGGAAATGAAGGGAGGAGAAGAGAGCCGAGAGAGAGTAGAAGAGTGAAGTCTCTTCGCTGAAAGGTGAATGCCTTGAGAAATGGCGGTCGACGAGAAGAATGATAATTCCGCAGGTGTAATCGCGGAGAGATCGAGAGTGGACAGTTCGGAAAGGATCTCTGTTTTGGCGGGAGAGTTTTGGTGGAAGAGAGAGGGGAAGGCCGGGGGTAAGGCGGTGGCGGGTGGGGAGTTCCGTGTAATCTAGGTGCTGTACTCATGGCTGCCCGTTCTACTTGAGAAGTTCCCCCACCAACACTACAATCTTATCCTCCGACATGACATATTTTATTTCTTTTTTGGGCTTATTTTACGAAGTAAGTTTCCTTCAACTTCAAAAATCCAGTTATAAGCATGCATAGTTTATTGTAAATCAAGTAACTATGAATTACTCTACTAAAAATAAAATTTTTATGTATAATACTTGTATATTCAATGTATAGTTTGTGTAGGTGTACTGTACAGTTCGTTTTATTATAATATAGTTAATATGGCTATCTTTTCTCACATGGGGAATTGAATGGTGGCCACGGTCTGGTTCTGGTTCGCTTCCGGTTCCGGTTTCACTGATTCTAGTTCCGAAACTAAGGATTTGGATTCAAATTAGGTCAGAACCATTTCGGGCTTCCGGTTTGAAAGACTATGGGGGTGTTCGGATTTTTCTCCAAAAAGGTAGGTTTTCTAGCTTTTTGTTAAATGTCCCTCTAGTTAACAAATGTTAACTTGACATGTGTACTATGGTTAGTTGTGTACCAATTAAAAATTGACATTTGTCCATCACTTTTGAGCAAAAGTACATTAATCTTCAAAAACTCAACTTAATGTTGCCAAAGAACGGGCCCTATACTCGGTTTTGAAATCAAGTTTTCTACCAGTTACACAGTTCCAGTTCCAGATTCGTTTGGAAATTTGTACTTTCTTTAATATTTTTGTTCTCGTTTTGTTGTTTTCATGTTGATTAATATTTATAATGTTGTTATTCCTAAATTTTGACCATGGGAAAGGTTCTGATGTACAAAGGCGAGGACAAGGGCAATCTAGTCGAAAGGCATAAGGTTAGAATTTTCAAGGGGATTTTTAGAATTTTCTATTTGTGTATGATTTGTTCTACACCTTAACACGGCTTCAACATCAAATTCATCACAAACAATACACTTTCTAATTGAAAGATAGTTTCTATTATGGAAATACAAATTTTAGGGGGCGTTTGTTTTGGGGTATCAGTTTACTGTTGTTTGTTTTGCCAGTTTTCCTATTTTCATGAAAGGGAAAGGAAATTGGATTACCCCAAAATCCTCTTTTCTGATTCTCCACCCCCTTCTAGGGAATGAGATTATGAAATACCCCAAACCTTAATGTGTTAATTAATTATGTAATTATGATTTTCTAAGGCTAAATAAGTCCTTATGATCATTGGTGAAGAAATAAAAACCAAAAAGAAAAAGAAAATGCGTAAAAGTCATAAAACGTGAAAACACGTATTTAATAATTTTAGGAGGTATATAACCTTCACTAGGGTTATAAATATGATTTTATACCTTAATTACAAACTAAGAAAATGTGTGAAAAATTCCCGAAAACAGATCTAAATAATGCGTTAAAACACTAACGGAGTCTTAAAGCGTGTTTTTCGAGAAAACCCGAAAACGCGACTTTAAATAGTCAAACGAACCCGTAAAAATTATAGTTGATTATATAACTATAAATAAACATTAATGGGAGCTTAATAACCATTAAAGAAAAAGAAACGAGAAAATTCCGGAAACGGGCCCGGTTAGTGAATAGTGCTAAACCGGGTAAATTAACGAGCATTTTCTGTAAAAGATGAAAAACGCTCCAGTGTGTATATATTAGTGGGCCGGTTTTATTAATATAGACAGCCCCTCACACATGACTAGTTGACTAATTAAATAAGTCAAAAAATAAAAAGTGAAAAAGTAACTTAAACCCCCACCCACACTCTCTCTCCTCTCATTTCCTTTCTTCCTTTCTCTTTCTCTTTCCTCTCTCACTTTCTCCCAGCCAGTTCCTCCCTCCTCCTTGCTGCCAATTTGAGCTCTCCAACCAACCAACAATGGCTTCCTCACTTCCTCTTCATGCCCAAGCTCCATTTGAGCTCCAAATCAAAAATAAAATACATATTCTTCATCTCCTCCTCAAGCTCTACACTTCTCTCTTTTCAAAATCCGAAAATAATGAAGTTCATCTCCATGGGTTTTCCCCATTTGAAGAGGAAATGGCACCAATGGATAGCTTGGAGTCTCCTCTCTCTCCTAAGGTAAAAATATTCTTGAAAAACTCATTTTTCCTCCTCCTCTTGTGTTGGCCGATTTTGCCCATCCTCATGTCTTGTTTTCTTTCTGTTTTCTTGTTTTGGAGCTTCATTTCAACCCTCCAATGGTGGAATAATCCCCTTCTTGATTCAAGGGTGAGAACCCCTCTTAAAAAGCTCCAAAAGGTAAACCCTAACTATGGTGTTCTAAACTTTGCATTGAAATTGTGTTATCTTAGGGGTTAGAATTTTAATTGTGTGCTTTTTGTGTGATTTGGATGTTGGGATGGAGTTTGGTAACTCCATCACCTATTTGACCGAAATTGGGAAGAGGAGGAGCAAGAGGAGAGTTAAGGGGACTTGTCAATTTAAGGTAAGAAAACTACCTTACTAACTATCTTGGTTGTTTAAGAATTTGAGATGGGTAAACAAATTAATGAACCCAAATTATGGATTGTAATCCATGTTGGAATTGTGTTAGGTTGATTTTAGAGAGATTTGTGAAATTAATTGTGAATTAAGGGCCTTGGAGCCAAGTGATTTGAGTTTGTGGTTATATTGCGGTTTATTAAGATTTTGGAGTTATATTGTGATTTGGTGAATTTTGGATTGATATTAAGTGCTGGTAGGACCCTTGTAAGGGTGTGGCTAGAGTAGGTTTGAAAAATGGTGACAAGATGAGTTTGGACATGTAAGGATTATGTGGAGGTTATGGCGAAATTTCGGTAGGAAATAAGTGCTTTTAGGTGGCTTGGTAAGTGAGAGAACTTAGGTGTTCAATTGGGTTGTTTAGTGTTGAGTAGAGTGGAGTGGTAGCCTTATAATGGTAGATGGATAATGGAGATAAGAGAGTGCAAAATCTGTAGCATAATGATGCTTGGTACTTTGGAATTTCAAGAAAAAGAGTTGGTGTTTGTAACTTGTGAAACAAGGAGTGAATGTGGGTTTTAGAAGTGCATTTATGTAGGAATGATTTGTAATGGTCATTGATGGTTTTTGTGAGATTGGTAAGAGGTAAAGACAAGCAAGAAGGAGTAGAAATGCATAAGAGTGCAAATTACAACAGATTGAGCAAATATGAGGTTTAAAATTTGCAAGTAAGGCAAACAAAAGAGAAAGGAAAAGAGAGAAAGGAAAAGATTGAGCAAATATGAGGATTAAAATTTGCAAGTAAGGCAAAAAAAGAGAAAGGAAAGAGAGAAATGTCAACTTTTACGCACAGATGCCGAGGTTGATTGCTCGGGCTGGAAATGAAGGGAGGAGAAGAGAGCCGAGAGAGAGTAGAAGAGTGAAGTCTCTTCGCTGAAAGGTGAATGCCTTGAGAAATGGCGGTCGACGAGAAGAATGATAATTCCGCAGGTGTAATCGCGGAGAGATCGAGAGTGGACAGTTCGGAAAGGATCTCTGTTTTGGCGGGAGAGTTTTGGTGGAAGAGAGAGGGGAAGGCCGGGGGTAAGGCGGTGGCGGGTGGGGAGTTCCGTGTAATCTAGGTGCTGTACTCATGGCTGCCCGTTCTACTTGAGAAGTTCCCCCACCAACACTACAATCTTATCCTCCGACATGACATATTTTATTTCTTTTTTGGGCTTATTTTACGAAGTAAGTTTCCTTCAACTTCAAAAATCCAAGTTATAAGCATGCATAGTTTATTGTAAATCAAGTAACTATGAATTACTCTACTAAAAATAAAATTTTTATGTATAATACTTGTATATTCAATGTATAGTTTGTGTAGGTGTACTGTACAGTTCGTTTTATTATAATATAGTTAATATGGCTATCTTTTCTCACATGGGGAATTGAATGGTGGCCACGGTCTGGTTCTGGTTCGCTTCCGGTTCCGGTTTCACTGATTCTAGTTCCGAAACTAAGGATTTGGATTCAAATTAGGTCAGAACCATTTCGGGCGGTTCCGGTTTGAAAGACTATGGGGGTGTTCGGATTTTTCTCCAAAAAGGTAGGTTTTCTAGCTTTTTGTTAAATGTCCCTCTAGTTAACAAATGTTAACTTGACATGTGTACTATGGTTAGTTGTGTACCAATTAAAAATTGACATTTGTCCATCACTTTTGAGCAAAAGTACATTAATCTTCAAAAACTCAACTTAATGTTGCAAAAGAACGGGCCCTATACTCGGTTTTGAAATCAAGTTTTCTACCAGTTACACAGTTCCAGTTCCAGATTCGTTTGGAAATTTGTACTTTCTTTAATATTTTTGTTCTCGTTTTGTTGTTTTCATGTTGATTAATATTTATAATGTTGTTATTCCTAAATTTTGACCATGGGAAAGGTTCTGATGTACAAAGGCGAGGACAAGGGCAATCTAGTCGAAAGGCATAAGGTTGAGAATTTTCAAGGGGATTTTTAGAATTTTCTATTTGTGTATGATTTGTTCTACACCTTAACACGGCTTCAACATCAAATTCATCACAAACAATACACTTTCTAATTGAAAGATAGTTTCTATTATGGAAATACAAATTTTAGGGGCGTTTGTTTTGGGGTATCAGTTTACTGTTGTTTGTTTTGCCAGTTTTCCTATTTTCATGAAAGGGAAAGGAAATTGGATTACCCCAAAATCCTCTTTTCTGATTCTCCACCCCCTTCTAGGGAATGAGATTATGAAATACCCCAAACCTTAATGTGTTAATTAATTATGTAATTATGATTTTCTAAGGCTAAATAAGTCCTTATGATCATTGGTGAAGAAATAAAAACCAAAAAGAAAAAGAAATGCGTAAAAGTCATAAAACGTGAAAACACGTATTTAATAATTTTAGGAGGTATATAACCTTCACTAGGGTTATAAATATGATTTTATACCTTAATTACAAACTAAGAAAATGTGTGAAAAATTCCCGAAGAAAACATCTAAATAATGCGTTAAAAACACTAACGGAGTCTTAAAGCGTGTTTTTCGAGAAAACCCGAAAACGCGACTTTAAATAGTCAAACGAACCCGTAAAAATTATAGTTGATTATATACTATAAATAAACATTAATGGGAGCTTAATAACCATTAAAGAAAAAGAAACGAGAAAATTCCGGAAAACGGGCCCGGTTAGTGAATAGTGCTAAACCGGGTAAATTAACGAGCATTTTCTGTAAAAGATGAAAAACGCTCCAGTGTGTATATATTAGTGGGCCGGTTTTATTAATATAGACAGCCCCTCACACATGACTAGTTGACTAATTAAATAAGTCAAAAAATAAAAAGTGAAAAAGTAACTTAAACCCCCACCCACACTCTCTCTCCTCTCATTTCCTTTTCTTCCTTTTCTCTTTCCTCTCTCACTTTCTCCCAGCCAGTTCCTCCTCCTCCTTGCTGCCATTTGAGCTCTCCAACCAACCAACAATGGCTTCCTCACTTCCTCTTCATTCATGCCCAAGCTCCATTTGAGCTCCAAATCAAAAATAAAATACATATTCTTCTCTCTCCTCAAGCTCTACACTTCTCTCTTTTCAAAATCCGAAAATAATGAAGTTCATCTCCATGGGTTTTCCCCATTTGAAGAGGAAATGGCACCAATGGATAGCTTGGAGTCTCCTCTCTCTCCTAAGGTAAAAATATTCTTGAAAAACTCATTTTTCCTCCTCCTCCTCTTGTGTTGGCCGATTTTGCCCATCCTCATGTCTTGTTTTCTTCTTGTTTTGGAGCTTCATTTCAACCCTCCAATGGTGGAAAATCCCCTTCTTGATTCAAGGGTGAGAACCCCTCTTAAAAAGCTCCAAAAGGTAAACCCTAACTATGGTGTTCTAAACTTTGCATTGAAATTGTGTTATCTTAGGGGTTAGAATTTTAATTGTGTGCTTTTTGTGTGATTTGGATGTTGGGATGGAGTTTGGTAACTCCATCACCTATTTGACCGAAATTGGGAAGAGGAGGAGCAAGAGGAGAGTTAAGGGGAGACTTGTCAATTTAAGGTAAGAAAACTACCTTAAACTATCTTGGTTGTTTAAGATTGAGATGGGTAAACAAATTAATGAACCCAAATTATGGATTGTAATCCATGTTGGAATTGTGTTAGGTTGATTTTAGAGAGATTTGTGAAATTAATTGTGAATTAAGGGCCTTGGAGCCAAGTGATTTGAGTTTGTGGTTATATTGCGGTTTATTAAGATTTTGGAGTTATATTGTGATTTGGTGAATTTTGGATTGATATTAAGTGCTGGTAGGACCCTTGTAAGGGTGTGGCTAGAGTAGGTTTGAAAAATGGTGACAAGATGAGTTTGGACATGTAAGGATTATGTGGAGGTTATGGCGAAATTTCGGTAGGAAATAAGTGCTTTTAGGTGGTTGGTAAGTGAGAGAACTTAGGTGTTCAATTGGGTTGTTTAGTGTTGAGTAGAGTGGTGGTAGCCTTATAATGGTAGATGGATAATGGAGATAAGAGAGTGCAAAATCTGTAGCATAATGATGCTTGGTACTTTGGATTTCAAGAAAAAGAGTTGGTGTTTTGTAACTGTGAAACAAGGAGTGAATGTGGGTTTTAGAAGTGCATTTATGTAGGAATGATTTGTAATGGTCATTGATGGTTTTTGTGAGATTGGTAGAGGTAAAGACAAGCAAGAAGGAGTAGAAATGCATAAGAGTGCAAATTACAACAGATTGAGCAAATATGAGGTTTAAAATTTGCAAGTAAGGCAAACAAAAGAGAAAGGAAAAGAGAGAAAGGAAAAGATTGAGCAAATATGAGGATTAAAATTTGCAAGTAAGGCAAACAAAAGAGAAAGGAAAAGAGAGAAATGTCAACTTTTACGCACAGATGCCGAGGTTGATTGCTCGGGCTGGAAATGAAGGGAGGAGAAGAGAGCCGAGAGAGAGTAGAAGAGTGAAGTCTCTTCGCTGAAAGGTGAATGCCTTGAGAAATGGCGGTCGACGAGAAGAATGATAATTCCGCAGGTGTAATCGCGGAGAGATCGAGAGTGGACAGTTCGGAAAGGATCTCTGTTTTGGCGGGAGAGTTTTGGTGGAAGAGAGAGGGGAAGGCCGGGGGTAAGGCGGTGGCGGGTGGGGAGTTTCCGTGTAATCTAGGTGCTGTACTCATGGCTGCCCGTTCTACTTGAGAAGTTCCCCCACCAACACTACAATCTTATCCTCGACATGACATATTTATTTCTTTTTTGGGCTTATTTTACGAAGTAAGTTTCCTTCAACTTCAAAATCCAAGTTATAAGCATGCATAGTTTATTGTAAATCAAGTACATGACTATGAATCTATCTACTAAAATAAAATTTTTATGTATAATACTTGTATATTCAATGTATAGTTTGTGTAGGTGTACTGTACAGTTCGTTTTATTATAATATTAATATGGCTATCTTTTCTCACATGGGGAATTGAATGGTGGCCACGGTCTGGTTCTGGTTCGCTTCCGGTTCCGGTTTCACTGATTCTAGTTCCGAAACTAAGGATTTGGATTCAAATTAGGTCAGAACCATTTCGGGCGGTTCCGGTTTGAAAGACTATGGGGGTGTTCATTTTTCTCCAAAAAGGTAGGTTTTCTAGCTTTGTTAAATGTCCCTCTAGTTAACAAATGTTAACTGACATGTGTACTATGGTTAGTTGTGTACCAATTAAAAATTGACATTTGTCCATCACTTTTGAGCAAAAGTACATTAATCTTCAAAAACTCAACTTAATGTTGCAAAAGAACGGGCCCTATACTCGGTTTTGAAATCAAGTTTTCTACCAGTTACACAGTTCCAGTTCCAGATTCGTTTGGAAATTTGTACTTTCTTTAATATTTTTGTCTCGTTTTGTTGTTTTCATGTTGATTAATATTTATGTTTGTATTCCTAAATTTTGACCATGGGAAAGGTTCTGATGTACAAAGGCGAGGACAAGGGCAATCTAGTCGAAAGGCATAAGGTTTAGAATTTTCAAGGGGATTTTTAGAATTTTCTATTTGTGTATGATTTGTTCTACACCTTAACACGGCTTCAACATCAAATTCATCACAAACAATCACTTTATAATTGAAAGATAGTTTCTATTATGGAAATACAAATTTAGGGGGCGTTTGTTTTGGGGTATCAGTTTACTGTTGTTTGTTTTGCCAGTTTTCCTATTTTCATGAAAGGGAAAGGAAATTGGATTACCCCAAAATCCTCTTTTCTGATTCTCCACCCCCTTCTAGGGAATGAGATTATGAAATACCCCAAACCTTAATGTGTTAATTAATTAGTAATATGATTTTCTAAGGCTAAATAAGTCCTTATGATCATTGGTGAAGAAATAAAAACCAAAAAGAAAAGAAAATGCGTTAAAAGTCACAAACCTGAAAACACGTATATAATTAATTTAGGAGGTATATAACCTTCACTAGGGTTATAAATATATTTTTATACCTTAATTACACACTAAGAACATGTGTGAAAAATTCCCGAAGAAAACGGATCTAAATAATGCGTTAAAACGCTAACGGAGTCTTAAAGCGCGTTTTTCGAGAAAACCCAAAAAAGCGACTTTAAATAGTCAAACGAACCCGTAAAAATTATAGTTGATTATATAACTATAAATAAACATTAATGGGAGCTTAATAACCATTAAAGTAAAAGAAACGAGAAAATTCCGGAAAACGGGCCCGGTTAGTGAATAGTGCTAAACCGGGTAAATTAACGAGTGTTTTCTGTAAAAGATGAAAAACGCTCCAGTGTGTATATATTAGTGGGCTGGTTTTATTAATAGAGACAGCCCCTCACACATGACTAGTTGACTAATTAAATAAGTCAAAAAATAAAAAGTGAAAAAGTAACTTAAACCCCACCCACACTCTCTCTCCTCTCATTTCCTTTTCTTCCTTTTCTCTTTCCTCTCTCTCTTTCTCCCAGCCGGTTCCTCCCTCCTCCTTGCTGCCGATTTGAGCTCTCCAACCAGCCAACAATGGCTTCCTCACTTCCTCTTCATGCCCAAGCTCCATTTGAGCTCCAAATCAAAAATAAAATACATATTCTTCCTCTCTTCCTCAAGCTCTACACTTCTCTATTTTCAAAATCCGAAAATAATGAAGTTCATCTCCATGGGTTTTCCCCATTTGAAGAGGAAATGACACCAATGGATAGCTTGGAGTCTCCTCTCTCTCCTAAGGTAAAAATATTCATGAAAAACTCATTTTTCCTCCTCCTCTTGTGTTGGCCGATTTTGCCCATCCTCATGTCTTGTTTTCTTCTTGTTTTGGAGCTTCATTTCAACCCTCCAATGGTGGAATAATCCCCTTCTTGATTCAAGGGTGAGAACCCCTCTTAAAAAGCTCCAAAAGGTAAACCCTAACTATGGTGTTCTAAACCTTGCATTGAAATTGTGTTATCTTAGGGGTTAGAATTTTAATTGTTTGCTTTTTGTGTGATTGGATGTTGGGATGTAGTTCGGTAACTCCATCACCTATTTGACCGAAATTGGGAAGAGGAGGAGCAAGAGAGAGTTAAGGAGAGACTTGTGAATTTAAGGTAAGAAAACTACCTTACTAACTATCTTGGTTGTTTAAGAATTTGGGATGGGTAAACAAATTAATGAACCCAAATTATGGATTGTATCCATGTTGGAATTGTGTTAGGTTGATTTTAGAGAGAATTGTGAAATTAATTGTGAATTAAGGGCCTTGGAGCCAAGTGATTTGAGTTTCTGGTTATATTGTGGTTTATTAAGATTTTGGAGTTATTGTGATTTGGTGAATTTTGGATTGATATTATGTGCTGGTAGGACCCTTGTAAGGGTGTGGCTAGAGTAGGTTTGAAAAATGGTGACAAGATGAGTTTGGACATGTAAGGATTATGGGGAGGTTATGGTGAAATTTTGGTAGGAAATAAGTGCTTTTAGGTGGCTTGGTAAGTGAGAGAACTTAGGTGTTCAATTGGGTTGTTTAGTGTTGAGTAGAGTGGAGTGGTAGCCTTATAATGTGAAATACCTCGAACTTAAATATGGTGATTAAATTATTCTAATATAGTATTTAAGGGCCTAATAGTGCCTAAGTAATTTTGGTAAGGAAAATAAATCCAAAAGAAATGAGAAATCGCTTAAAAAGCGGAAAACGCTAAAATAAGCGTTAAATAACCATAGGAGGTACGAGACCTCGGTTAGAGTATTATAAGGATTCCTAAGGCTTATTCATGCCTAATTAATAAATGGGAATGACTCCCGAAGAAAACGGAACCAAATAAGGTATTATAACGCTAATAGAGCTTTAGCGCACGTTTTTCGAGAAAACCCGAAAACGTGATTTTAAGTGGTCAAACGAACCCGTAAAAATTATAAATCATTAAGTAACAATTATTAAGCATTAATTAAAGCTTAATAACCAATAAAATTAAAGAAGCAAGAAAATTCCGGAAAACGGGCCGGTTAGTGAATAGTACCCAAAACCGGGTAAAATAATGGGTGTTTTCTGTAAAAGGCGAAAAATGCTCCAACTAGTAATACATATGGGGACCGGTTTTAATGGGTTAATTAACCCCTCCCTCACACACACACACACACACACACACAACTAACAAATAAGTAAATCAAAAAGCAAAAAGTAAAAGTACAAAAAGTAAAAATGGGGCTCTCTTTCTCACTCACTCATTCCCTCCTCTCTCTCCTATCCTTCTCCTTCCCCACCGATTTCTCTCTCCTTCTCCCCTTGGCTGGCGATTTTGATAGCTTCAACACCCATCCATGGCTTCTCCACTTCTCTTCCATGCTCTAGCCACATGTAAGCTCCAAATGCAAAACAAATTACATATTTGAACTCCCCTCATCATCCTCTACACTTCTCTCTATTCAAAATCTCAAAATGAGAAACTTCATCTCCATGGGTCTTGCCCATTTGAAGAGAAAGTGGTACCAAATTAAAGATTGGAGTCTCCTCTCTCCATTAAGGTAAAAATCTCCATAAAAGATTCAAGTTTTCTCCACTCCTTTTGGTAGCCGATTTTTGGCCCTTTGTAATGCCTTGTTTTTCTCTCTCTTTTGAGCTCCAATTCAACCTTGCAATGGTGGTGGAATCACCTTGTTGAACCAAGGGCTAAAACCCCTCCTAAAACACTCCAAAGGTAAACCCTAGAAATCTTGCCTTAAACATTTCCATGAACTAGCATTAATTTAAGGGTTAGTATACTTGTTCGTGTGCTTGGGGTGATGGGAATGGAGTTTGGCAACTCCATTCCCCATATAGCCGATTTGTGCAAGAAAGAGAGGAAGAGGAGAATTGGAAAAGAATGAAGGAAATTATAAGCTCAAGGTAAGAGCTCCTTCATAATGCTTAATTTTAATGCATTATAGTAATGGGAATGGGTAAACAAATAAAAGAACCTAAACTATTGTATTAGTATTGAAGTTTATGAATTTTTGAGTATTTGGGAACTAGTAAGTGGATGGTAGGCCTTAGAGCCAAATATATTGTGTATGAGTATTGGTATTGATGTTTGGTGGAGTAATGATGTAATGAGTATTGCCCTGTGTTGCTGGTAGGACCCTTATATGGGTGTGGCTAGATTAGGAATGAATTTGATGAAAAAGTATGTATATGGAGAAGTTAGAATTGTAGGTGAACCATGGCAAAACTTTGGTAAGAAAATGTACATGTAGGGATGACTTGGTGAATGGGAGAACCAAGGTGTGTATTGGGTTTAGGAGAGGTATTTAGTAACCATGGAATGGTAGTTGTGGTATGAGAATGAAAGGGGGTAAAATCTGTAGCAAATGGAGTATCAAAATGCATTGAAGAACTAGGAAAAATTAGTGTGCAAGATTTGGTAAGAAGAGAGTTGGATTTGGGTATAGGTAGTGTGATGGCTTGGAAATGAATTGGCATGGTAAGGTGAAGTATTTAGGATGCTAGGAATGGCATTGGTTGACGAAGTATTGGATGGTAGGGTTGAGTTTAAAAAAAAAATCTGTAGCAAAAGTGAAACAAAAGAAACTGTTGCATAAGTGTTGAAGAAGAAGTAAAGAAATTGTGTAAGTTGATTGATGAATTTAGTAATGGGATTTGTGGATGGATTAAGGTATTTTAGGAAGCCTAAATGGTACTAAAACATGTGGGATTACATGTAGGAAGATTGGGGAAGAAATAGGTAAGGAAAGAAGTGGAAAACAAAATCTGTAGGCAAGTTCTGGACTGGACCGACCCAGAGGTTGGGTTGGTCGGTGGGTCGGTCGGAGCAGACGATGGAACGTAAACTTTCTGGAATGGACCAACCCAGAGGTGTATGGGTCGGTCGGAACAGTACTGGGTCGGTCAGGACAATTTCAGTGGACGGAAAACTTACTGGAATGCCCCTTGGGTCGGTCGGTGGGTCGGTCGGCCCTAACGAGAAAAAATAAAATAATAATAATAATAATAACATAGTAATCATATGTATGTATATATATATATATATATAGATATTTACACATATAAAGGACTTTAATAATACACCAGTAAAGTAACACCAATGGTAAGAAAGTACGTATATGAGTAGGAAAACAAGTATGAAAAGTAATTATGAAAGTTGAGAGTATAAGAACATTAAGTATACCGGGATGATGGGGTAAGTACGGGAGTAGTAATTATTTGTGTATCGTATGAGCATAATACTTATAAAAATGTTGGAAAATTATCAGTGGAACAAGTGTGAACCAAGGGACAAGGTAACACACGGTAAAGCTAACCCCGGTGAAAGGTATGATTTTCTCTTGCTGTATGTTGTATGAGCTAACCCTTCTGGATTGATTGTGTGGCTTCACTTAGTGCGTAGACCGGCTCATAGATGAGTCTTGTTGTGTGGTGACTCGTAGTAAGAGTCATGTTGTGAACTAATGGAACCGTAGAAACGCACTAAACTAACGAACCGGTAAACGATAACACAAACCAATGAACTCACTAGAAAGTGAGAGAGTGTACGGGAGTAGTAACCTCCCGATAACGGTAGGAGAACCGAAATGAACAACCCACAAACAATAAGCAGTGGAAGTATATAAACAAACCCTATTAGGGGAATTAATGATTGGTGCAAGTCATGAACCATGAGAGTAGTAAGGAATGATGAGGGATCTTCAAACCCCTTAGCAATTTAGTCGACCCACTATGAGAGGACCCGACTAATGTAAGTAATGTCTCGAACATGAGAGTATTCGATACGTTGGGGGAACCCTTAAATCTAAGAATACTAGACGGTGGTAATTCCCTAAGCTAGTGGAGGTTATCGAGAGAGATACTTCTAGGCTAATCCATGAGATGGTAAGAATACTCCAAGAGAGGAGTGTTAGGAATTTGATTAGTCCGATATAAATGGACATTCGTATATTTGAGGAGCTAAGTGTATAGCCTTTGAATTTGTAGGTCCGGTGGCGAGTCTTGTGTATGACTCCGCCCAGAGACCAAAAGTAATGAGTATGAGTATTGCGTATGTATGAGTAAAGTAATGAGTATTGAGTAATGAGTAAGTATGAGTATGTAATGAGTACCGTGCAATGAGTAAGAATGAGTAAGGAAAAGAGTATGGGTATTGAGTATGCGAGAGCAAGTGATGAGTATTGAGTAAGAGTAAGTAATAGTAGTAGTGAGTACTGAGTACTACATGAGTAGATAATGAGTAAGGTAGTGAGTGCAACACGAGTAAAACAACGAGTAAGTAAGATTAAGCTTGGTGGAAACTTTGCGAACGAATAACTAACGAACGGTTGACGGGCAACGTGTCTCCCTTGGTAGGTATTGAACCTTGTATAAGTAAGTAGGTATTGTTGATTGTATTGCTGTAGTATTAGTATGTATGTATGCATGTAAAATGAACTCCTTGTATATCCGACCCAAAGTAGTCGGCGTACCGCGGTTAGCACGCGGTATATGCGAAAGTCATATTCAGCGTAAGCTGACCCCCTAGGGGGAACGTTTTTATTTTTATAGGTATTCGAAGCTGACCACCGTTCGAGAGAGTAGGACGGGGATTGCTATGTAAGCATGGGTAGTTCAATTATGGGATTTGTATTCGAATCGTAATGTGAATTTGGAAGTCCATACTGTATCAGTAATTTAAGGATTATAGTATACTCGGTATAGTATTGTATTGAAGTTGTAATTGATTTATGACTAAGTATGCAAGGGAAAGTAATGTATTGTGTAGTGTACTCGGTATGTTCAATTCATCATACCAATAGTATGTAGTAATGTAGCTGGCCTTGTTAGTCACGTGGGTGACTAGCGGCATTGTACACCCGCCGTTGTGTATGTATTATTCGCTGCGAAGGTAAGTAGTGTACAGTAATGACGGTATTAGCTGTAGGTGTGTTACAAAAAGTGGTATCAGAGTGAAGTATCACTCTGATGGATTAAATACCGAGTTTAGGAAAATACCGAGTTAGGAATTAGTGACCTAGGGCTAAGGGTTGAGTGTTAGCGTGTGAGGTACGCTAGATAGGAACTTCCGTAAGAACTGGAAACCTACAACAACCATACCCGCCCTCCGCAACCCACGGTATTAAGTTGGGAGAAGAACTCCAGGGAGATGGAAAGACCTCTCACACTCGGGTAAAACCCGATCTGGCAGTTGCAAAAATAATCCTTATTAGAAAAGGATCCTGTCATACGATAGATTCCGAGAACCGGAAATACCGGAGACGGTTCCCCTGGAACAACAACAACCACATTTAATGATCGTAGACAGAAGATCCTAAACACAGGATAATGGAATTTACGGCACCATGGGGTGACATGCTTCACAGTCGCAAGAACCATGCACAGTCGGCGAGAAGGGAACTACAACCGCGTAGTGGAGTGAAAAAGACATAGTAACAAGCCCGAGACAAGAGAGTCTACGGACTGTAATGTTTGATAATACCAATAACGGTATACAAACCGACTAAGGAATTAGTCGAGGTTGGATTGATACCAAACCTACACGCCAAGAGGCTATAATAACCGAACAACATGGTTCAGATGACTATGAAAGTATTCATTAAACATATACCTATAGGACTACAACGTGGTTCCTAAGGATAAGTCAAGTCTCGTTAACCCCAGTGGAGGTGTGAGACACCCGGATTGACGACAACCATGTCAAGAACTTTGAGACGCGACTCAGGAGATCGATCACCAAGATCAAAGGAAGATCTAATAAAACCACCAAATTTGGATGGAAACGATACCGTAACCGGTATACGTTAACCGAAAAACAACCTACCCGCGCACTTGCCAGGGCAAGTGCAGCAACTACAAGATGGTTACAAGACTTCTAATGACCAACAAGTACCTGCTAAGGTACCACCATGAGAATTGAAGTGAAATATAGGATCACTAATCCTAAGAGATTGAAACAATGAAACCTTGGAAAGGCCTAACGGCCTGACCATTGTATTAAGAACATACCAGTCAGCGAGGAGCTGGACTTGGTCAAGACCTCAGACATGGCAACGCCATGAAGAATTTCTTTTCACACCGAATTGTTACTTCCAAACTCAAATTTTTCTTTCAAAAACCACAAACCCTTCTTTTAAACCTCGGATTTTATTTTTAAAACCAAACCAACAGAATTACGGTGAGTATCATAGAATGATACAAGAGGAGTTGACAATAGAATACTTCACCTAGGCGTGTGACGAGCACTACGAGTGTACCCAAATACGGGATGTGGGACGACCGCACTCCGAAGGAGCTTGCGGGCCCGACAAATAGTCAAGTAAGTGGTAACGTACCAACAAGGTACCCCACGTATGTATACATGTAGTGTACGAAACACGGGAAGTAGTCAACTCCGTTCTACGGACCACATGTAATTCGAATATGAACGGTTAGATACTTCAAACGAGCAAAAGGAATTCAGATAAGCTTACAAGCTAAGGAGTCAGGTGCTCACTCCAGGAGGACGACTAAGAGTTAAAGGTGTGAGAAGCGCTAACAACTGAATAAAGACATTGGACATGTCTAGAATATATTGAAGTAGAGTGTGATAACTGGAAGGAGTACCCAGTCTAAACACTGTAAGGCAAACGCCTAACACTAACACCTAAGTGTTCAAGGAGCGGGATGGAATTCCCAGGACAACTACCACAAACGCACAGGGTGATCATATAAGGTACCGGGAAATACCATACATCACCAAGAGAATGTCAAACCAGTTATAACATAAGGAAAAACACCAACGGTCTACCCTAAGAACGGGAGACTCTATAACCCTCAATAGGATAACTCGGATCTAGAACCGCAAGGTAGGATCACAAACGGGATATACTCATAAATGTCAGCCAGATGCGACCGTATGATCAGTAATACCCAGGAGCAATCCATAAAGGGTATCAAGTCAACACAGTTGAACGAGATGTCATGGTAAGAACACCACAATCGGAACGAACATTCGGTTAGAACACCGAGGGGATCCCACTTGACAGGGGTTACCCTAAATCAATAAATGGTACCGATCAATACCAAAATACTTAAAGGGTCTCCAACAAACGGAAGCGTGATGCGTCGATCTTGTTATGGAGCCCAGTATCACCTTCAAACCCAGCGATGGCTTACGGGAAATAATCACTTGAAATAGCCTATAATGAGCAGAGCTCTAGGCAATATGGCTAGTATGCCATGAAACTATTACAATACATAATTCGACGGTTGCAAAACTCATTGTAAACCATATAAAGTGGTCAAGGACGACACCAATAAAAGGTTAATAACCAACGAGCAAGGATACCCCTCATAACTGTGAGACCACGAGAGCAGTGAACACATGGATCCAAGAATGGGATCCATCGATAAATGTCCGAAGATATATCCCTTTCAGAACTACTAATGTAGTGCTCTTGAGCATGTAATTACTGCCAAGCGATGTCAAATAAGCTTCAAACAGCAACTGTTGACAACCAAGGAGTAATCGGTTCAGAGGGAACACGATATGTGGGAACGTAAGTATAAGTAAATGACGCTCAAGGAGCTCAGAAGTATAAACACCAAACCATGATATAAATGGTGGGAATGCATGAGCTGAAGCTAGCAACAGCAGATGCCATGTAAACCAATACTGTGGAATCCGTAAGAACATGGTGCGCAGCAGGCGACCAACGTATGTGAATAATCACCCGATGCTATGGAGTTATTAATACAAGAGGGTAGACAGACCAGGCAATAAGCCAGGAGTTTGCACCGAGTGATGAAGCACCACCTGAAGGAGTAATGATCATTCCTATTGCGATCTCATAAGAGAGTTACTGCCAAGAGTTTACGCCTCTGCACTCTGTAGGACTGAGTGTTTTGGTATTGCATTTGTGCAGTTAATGATCTGGTGGGATAGCTAGGAATATGGAAAATGTAAGGAGTGGTAAATTCTTTCTTTCACCAACGAGCTTGGCATAAGCCAGCTAAGCAAAAGCTTAGAAACACCAACAATCACAAGATGTGAATTCCATTGGAATAAAGGTGGAAGGAGACTTAAGAAAGTCACTAGGACCGATGCATAGAAAATGCAAGGTCACACAAGTAAAGAACACTTGTACTGAACCAGAGAAACTGGCATAATTCAGAATCCACTGATAACAGAGGAAGCACTACAACTAAGTAGTGGCTTAACCTCAGCTGACAATACGTCAGAGGACCAAGTGAATGATCACTACAAAGTACAAGCAGTATGTATATAGATTGCCAGAGAGCTGGTTATAAATCTAAAACTCATTGAGCTCGCGTACGGTAAAAGAACACCACACTTGCTCAATAAACCTTATTTCCACAATAAGAGGGATAAAAAGGTGATGTATAGCACATTTAAGATAACAAAAGGGGCGAATAACCCAAGCTATCAGGGTCGCGCAACAGAAGCTAGTGGGCCCAGAATTCTAAGTGGAATACACCTAGTGAATAAAAGGGTAATCATCAATGCCTTAAAGCCATTTAGGCTAAAACCGAACCCGGTTAAGAGTTAAATAAACTCCGAAGAAAATTCTTGATGCAGGGACTAACCGGTAATACGGTTAAACCCATTGTTCAAGGAACATTGTATAATAGACCGCATGGAAGTTGAACCACTCCATGACGGCTAAATGCCTTCGACCAATGTTCAACATTGACACATGGTAGATTACGTCGGCGTAATCCCTTTTAAGGGGGGTAGAGCAAAAACCACGAAATGTACGTTTTATGTGATAGGTGCGAAAACTACAATGCGCATAGCGCATAAGGATTTGTTTTGATGATTGATACTTATGTTACATAAACATTTGTATGCACTCATCGTGTAATTATGGTAATTTGGGGAAATAAGAATAGGAAAGGAGTAGAGAAACTCCAGGGGAATGAGGACCCCGATTGGTAATAGTATGAGGAATGAGTATGTATGGGAGACTTGAGGAGTATAAATCGGTATGGAACCGATGTACGTAATGAGTATAAATCGGTATAAAGCCGATGTATTTTATGAGTATAAATTTAGTATAACAAATTAATGGGATAATATAGCCATGAATTTCCTAAGTATAGTAGTATGAGAAGATGCAGTAATAATTGATGAGATGACTAGTAAGCAAGTAAGTGAAGTATATAAATTGGAAAATGTATGTGTGTGATTATGACTAGCAAGACTAAGAAGATAGAAAATGAAATAATGTTTGACGAGCTGTCTGTTCGAATGGAGGTGGGAGGTGGAACTTGATTTGCTAGCGATCAAGGGAAACCGAACACAAATTGGGGTGGAAGGATAATTCAACACCAATGCTGATCACATTGGGGTTGAAGGACTCTGGAAGCTCCCTTAAGTGGTCACAGTAATAACGCTAGTAATAGGTATAATCATCATAAATGGAATTTGGGAGATGTATGCACGTTTCAAAATGATGTCCAAAACTAGTTTGGTACAATGTTTTCTTCAAACCTGAGAATGAGGATCGGTTTTGAAACCGCTTCCACGGGCGCTAGTGGATCTTCCATGCCTAGGCATGGGTATCCGGTCGAAACCATAGGAGGTGAAGCTAGTTTTGAGTTAGTGGAAGTGTTGATTAGTTTTGAAACCACTACACCGTTCGTGCGGTGACAGTGCGTGTTTTGTATTTTTCCAAAGGCACTGGGGCAGCGTAGTCCGAGTAAGTATGAGTAAGTATGCATAAGTATGAGTAAGTAAGTATGAGTAAGTGCCTGAGGATCTCTATATGTGCAAATGAATTTGATCTGAACCGAAGGACCGTAGAGCCAGAAAGTGTAAGTGCTCAAGTCATGATGGCCGTGAACCAGAAAGCGTAAGTGTTCAAATGGGACCGGTACATGAGGGGTCGCTTGACATGGGAGAGGATGGTACCTCATTTATCTGCGGACGGACCCCATGAAGAGCTTGTAACGGATATTTTTGATTGCCATGCATGCAGTGACATGCTGTTTGGATTGTAGTATGCATCATGTCAGACATTTGGAGTTTGACAAGTTATATGTAGAGGTCATAACCTTAGCATAGAGTATTTATACGAGTAACAATATTAGATTCACCAACTTTGAGGGTAAAGTTCCTTAAGGGGGATAGATTGAAATACCCCGAACATAAATATGGTGATTAAATTATTCTAATATAGTATTTAAGGGCCTAATAGTGCCTAAGTAATTTTGGGAAGGAAAATAAATCCAAAAGAAATGAGAAAACGCTTAAAAAGCGGAAAAAGCTAAAATAAGCGTTTAATAACCATAGGAGGTACGAGACCTAGGTTAGAGTATTATCAGGATTACTAAGGCTTATTCATGCCTAATTAATATACGGGAATGACTCCTGAAGAAAACGGAACCAAATAAGGTATTAGAACGCTAATAGAGCTTTAGCGCACGTTTTTCGAGAAAACCCGAAAACGTGATTTTAAGTGGCAAAAAAACCCGTTAAAAATTATATATCATTAAGTAACAATTATTAAGCACTAATGAAAGCTTAATAACAAATAAAATTAAAGAAACAAGAAAATTCCGAAAAACGGGCCGGTTAGTGAATAGTACCCAAAACCGGGTAAAATAATGGGTGTTTTCTGTAAAAGGCGAAAAACGCTCCAACTAGGGAAAGGCCGGTGGGGTGTTGCCGCGGAAATGGGTAACTAACCCCCCCGTCAAACACACACACACACACACACACACACACACACACACAGCACAACCACACCACACACACACACACAAACACCACACACACACACCACCACACACACCACCACACACACACACACACACACACACACACACAACACACACACACACACACACACCCACACACACACACACACCAACACACACACACACACACACACCACCACAAACACACACCACACACACACACACACACCCACACACACAAAAACACACACACATCACCACACACCACACACACACACACACACACCAACACACAACCACACACACACACACACACACACCACACACACACACACACCCCACACACCGCACACCACCACACCACACACACCACACACACCCCACACAACACAACACACACACACACACACACACACACACACACACACACACACAGCCCACACACACCACAACACACACACACACACACACACAACACCCACACACACCACACCCCACACACAAACACACACCACACACACACACACACACACAACACACACACACACACACACAACACACACACACACACCCACACACACACACACACACACACACACACACACACAACTAACAAATAATTAAATCAAAAAGCAAAAAGTAAAAGTACAAAAAGTAAAAAGGGGGCTCTCTCTCTCCTCACTCACTCATTCTTTCTCCTTCCCCCATCGATTTCTCTCTCCTTCTCCCCTTGGCTGGCAATTTTGAGAGCTTCAACACCCATCCATGGCTTCTCCACTTCTCCTTCAGGCTCTAGCCACATGTAAGCTCCAAATGCAAAACAAATTACATATTTGAACTCCCCTCATCATCCTCTACACTTCTCTCTTTTCAAAATCTCAAAATGAGAAAGTTCATCTCCATGGGTCTGGCCCATTTGAAGAGAAAGTGGAACCAAATTAAAGCTTGGAGTCTCCTCTCTCCATTAAGGTAAAAATCTCCATAAAAGATTCAAGTTTTCTCCACTCCTTTTGGTAGCCGATTTTTGGCCCTTTGTAATGCCTTGTTTTTCTCTCTCTTTTGAGCTCCAATTCAACCTTGCAATGGCGGTGGAATCACCTTGTTGAACCAAGGGCTAAAACCCCTCCTAAAAACTCTAAAGGTAAACCCTAGAAATCTTGCCTTAAAAATTTCCATGAACTAGCATTAATTTAAGGGTTAGTATACTTGTTTGTGTGCTTGGGGTGATGGGAATGGAGTTTGGCAACTCCATTCCCCATATAGCCGATTTGTGCAAGAAAGAGAGGAAGAGGAGAATTGGAAAAGAATGAAGGAAATTATAAGCTCAAGGTAAGAGCTCCTTCATAATGCTTAATTTTAATGCATTAGAGTAATGGGAATGGGTAAACAAATAAAAGAACCTAAACTATTGTATTAGTATTGAAGTTTATGAATTTTTGAGTATTTGGGAACTAGTAAGTGGATGGTAGGCCTTAGAGCCAAATATATTGTGTATGAGTATTGGTATTGATGTTTGGTGGAGTAATGATGTAATGAGTATTGCCTTGTATTGCTGGTAGAACCCTTATATGGGTGTGGCTAGATTAGGAATGAATTTGATGAAAAAGTATGTATGTGGAGAAGTTAGAATTGTAGGTGAACTATGGCAAAATTTTGGTAAGAAAATGTACATGTAGGGATGACTTGGTGAATGGGAGAACCAAGGTGTGTATTGGGTTTAGGAGAGGTATTTAGTAACCATGGAATGGTAGTTGTGGTATGAGAATGAAAGGGTGTAAAATCTGTAGCAAAAGGAGTATCAAAATGCATTGAAGAACTAGGAAAAATTAGTGTGCAAGATTTGGTAAGAAGAGAGTAGGATTTGGGTATAGGTAGTGTGATGGCTTGGAAATGAATTGGCATGGTAAGGTGAAGTATTTAGGATGCTAGGAATGGCATTGGTTGAGGAAGTATTGAATGGAAGGGTTGAGTTTAAAAAAAATCTGTAGCAAAAGAGAAACAAATAAAACTGTTGCATAAGTGTTGAAGAAGAAGTAAATAAATTGTGTAAGTTGATTGATGAATTTAGTAATGGGATTGGTGGATGGATTAAGGTATTTTAGGAAGCCTAAATGGTACTAAAACATGTGGGATTACATGTAGGAAGATTGGGGAAGAAATGGGTAAGGAAAGAAGTGGAAAACAAAATCTGTAGGCAAGTTTTGGACCGGACCGACCCAGAGGTTGGGTCGGTCGGTGGGTCGGTCGGAGCACAGACGATGGAACATAAACTTTCTGGAATGGACCGACCCAGAGGTGTATGGGTCGGTTGGAATAGTTCTGGGTCGGTCGGGACAATTTCAGAGGACGGAAAACTTACTGGAATGGACCGACCCAAGGGGTTGGGTCGGTCGGTGGGTCGGTCGGCCCTAACAAGAAAAAAAATAAAATAATAATAATAATAACATAGTAATCATATGTATGTGTGTATATATATATATATAGATATGTACATATATAAAGGACTTTAATAATACACCACTAAAGTAACACCAATGGTAAGAAAGTACGTATATGAGTAGGAAAACAAGTATGAAAAGTAATTAAGAAAGTTGATAGTATAAGAACATTAAGTATACTGGGATAATGGGGTAAGTGCGGGAGTAGTAATTATTTGTGTATCGTATGAGTATAATACTAATAACAATGTTGGAAACATTATCAGTGGAACAAGTGTGAACCAAGGGACAAGGAACACACGGTAAAGCTAACCCCGGTGAAAGGTATGATTTTCTCATGCCCCGTATGCTAACCGAGTTACGTTGATTTGTGTGTTGTATGCCGGCTAATCAACACTAAAGCATGAAAACGGTTTATTGCCTTTCCTTGCATGTGTTGCTGTATGTTGTATGAGCTAACCCTTCTTGATTGATTGTGTGGCTTCACTTAGTGCGTAGACCGGCTCATAGATGAGTCTTGTTGTGTGGTGACTCATAGTAAGAGTCATGTTGTGAACTAATGGAACCGTAGAAACACACTAAACTAACGAACCGATAAACGATAACACAAACCAATGAACTCACTAGAATGTGAGAGAGTGTACGGGAGTAGTAACCTTCCGATAACGGTAGGAGAACCGAAATGAACAACCCACAAACAATAAGCAGTGGAAGTATATAAACAAACCCTATTAGGGGAATTAATGATTGGTGCAAGTCATGAACCATGAGAGTAGTAAGGAATGATAAGGGATCTTCAAACCCCTTAGCAATTTAGTCTACCCACTATGAGAGGACCCGACTAATGTAAGTAATGTCCCGAACATGAGAGTATTCGATACGTTGGGGGAACCCTTAAATCTGAGAATACTAGACGGTGGTAATTCCCTAAGCTAGTGGAGGTTATCGAGAGAGATACTTCTAGGCTAATCCATGAGATGGTAAGAATACTCCAAGAGAGGAGTGTTGGGAATTTGATTAGTCCGATATAAATGGACATTCGTATATTTGAGGAGCTAAGTGTATTGCCTTTGAATTTGTAGGTCCGGTGGCGAGTCTTGTGTATGACTCCGCCCAGAGACCAAAAGTAATGCGTATGAGTATTGCGTATGTATGAGTAAAGTAATGAGTATTGAGTAATGAGTAAGTATGAGTATATAATGAGTACCGAGCAATGAGTAAGTATGAGTAAGGAGAAGAGTATGGGTATTGAGTATGCTAGAGCAAGTGATGAGTACTGAGTAAGAGTAAATAATAGTAGTAGTGAGTACTGAGTACAACATGAGTAGATAATCAGTAAGGTAGTGAGCGCAACGCGAGTAAAACAGCAAGTAAGTAAGATTAAGCTTGGTGGAAACTTTGCGAACGAATAACTAACGAATGGTTGACGGGCAACGTGTCTCCCTTGGTAGGTATTGACCCTTGTATAAGTAAGTAGGTATTTTTGATTGTATTGTTGTAGTATTAGTGAAATACCCCAAACTTACTAAACATGGATTAAATATCTAATCACATTAATTAAGGCCTAAACATGCCTTAAAAGTCAACTGAGAACAACAGTGGTCAACACAAAACAAGATGTTGCACCCTTTGACTGTTAAGGGTAAATAAATACCCAAATGAACTACTTAGGACCTAAAAATTTGTCCTAAGTCTATTAACACATTACTAAACATATTATAATCATTGGACAACACTCCAACACAAAGAAAAAGCATTTACATGCTTCAAGGTTAAAAAGGGCAAAAAGGTGCTCTAAGAAACCTTAAAAATCTAATGACCTCTAAATGATATAAAAATGGATACCATGATCAAATATCATGTAAGGAACACAACAAAACCGTTGTCAAAGAAAACAGAGCTCAGAAACACCTGGCGACACAAAATGTGCACTAAAACTCCATAAAGCACGTTTTTGTGTAATCACCTTCTAAATTGGTTTTAAATGAGCTAAAAGGTTATAAATACCTTTAAATATGATAAAATATCATATTATATGATATTAGGAATTTAATTCCAGAAATTTATGAATTTTTTTCAAATTTAATATTAAAATATTAATAAAACCCTAATGTGGGGCCCGTTTGGGTCAACATTGACTAAGTTGGTCAATGTTGACCATTGACCACGAAATGGACTACAAGAAATCAGATAATTAAGTCTCTTAACAGACCAAGAGACAAGAGACATGTGACAATTAAATATATACTCTTACTTTTACATAAAATAACAAAAAAAAGACAAACTTTACCTTATAAAACAAAACAAGTGGGCTCCACTTACCTTACCCATGTGAGCCAACTGATTTGGAGCCTCCATTTGCTCCTCTTCCCCCTTGTATTTCGTGGCTCCCAAGCAGTACAAGACAAGAGATGAGTCACACATTCATTAAATGGACTAAAGTAACATTATAACTCCATTTTCATTCAAAATTTGAATCAAACACTACCCTACCTTCTCAATCAAGGACGGCTGCCTTTATCATTGTCTCCTCTTTGTCTCCACCGAATTCTCCATCAATTATGAATCTCCAATCAGACTTGATGAGTCATCAAACCAATAATGACCTAAAATATTCAAAAAAGTGCTTTAAGCTTAATAATAGGTCATTTCCTCTCATTTCTTCTCTTGAGCCGAGTTTTCTCTGTCCATGAGCTCTCTTTGGCTCCCCTCCAACCGTGGGTAAGTTCCCAAGCACCATTGATGAGGTTTCAAGCTCTAGGTAAGCTCTTAAGGCGTAAAAATGCCCATTTTCTTCATCTTTCTTTCCTTTTTCGATTGATCTACACTCCAACCTTTTCTATACATCTATGTAGAGTGCTTTGGAGGTTAGAGGAAGTGTTGGTTTCGTACATAACCAGATCTAAGGAGGAAAGTTCAAGTCTTGACCATTTAAGGTAAAAATGTGCTTTAAGCTCATAACTTTTGATTCCCTTCAAATTCGGCTGTGAAACTTTGCTCATAGCCTCATATTCTTCTCCTTTTCATGTGGAATCTGTTGGTAAGCCATTTGGAGCAAGGATGGCCGAGATCCAAAGGAAATACCCTCTTTTAAGGCATTTTTCCAAGGTAAAACCTAATAACAAGGTAGCATTTCGAGATCTAGCTATTTCCTATGTCAATATGGTGGATCTAACACCTTGTGGTGTGTTTGATTCAGGTCGAAACCATCTTGAACTCTCCTTGCATTCTTAAGGTGATTTTTGCCTTAAATCTTACATTAAATTACTTCTTATGGTTAGATCTTTCTTGGAGACTAACTAGGCCTTGGTTTCTGTTGAAAACATGTAAAACAAGCTGTGGAGAATTTCTCCTTAAGGTGGCGAACTCAAACAAGGCTTTACCTAAGCAAATCAAGGTATAAACACCTTAAATCTATGATTTTTATAATTTCTAAGCTTATATATAAGTATGGCTGAGAGTGAAATGATAAATATGGGTTATATTGACCTAGAAATGGGAAAAAAATGACTAAGATAAATTAAGCTAGTCATTTAAGAGATTTAATTAACATAATTGTCAAATTTAAGACATTATGTGGAAGTTTGGTAATTAAACAAAGAATCTATGGTGAGGCCGAAAATTTATATGTATTTTGGGACATTTATGTGTAATTTATTTTGCAAGCCAAAGTTTGTAATAAGGCCATGTATTTTAGGCCATTTTATTTATGCATTTACAAGCTTTTAATTAAGTTTAAGTAGTATAAATGCATTACCGAAAATAAATGGGGTATTAGGTGTAATTAGATTAAATTTAAGGACTTTAGAATAATAAGGCCGAAAATTAGAGTTAAAAAGGAGTTAAAATAAAGTTTATAAGATTTTATAAGTTTTGGGGTTAAATGGTGAATTTTAGAAAGTTTGGGTACTAAACCGTAATTATAAGGAATTGGTGGTCAAGGAAATATTAAGGTGGTCAACCTTGACCATATGCTAGGTTTTGACCAAATTAGATAAGTTAAATAACTTATTTAAGGTTGTATAATAAGATAAGTATCTTATGGTAATATTTTTATGACATATATGGTGAATATGTTATTACCGAAAATTAAGGGTGTAAAATGGTATTTTAAACACCCATGGGCTATTAGGAATTTTTAGGAATTTATTGGAATGTTTTTGGAATTAAAAATAAACTATATATGTATAATATATAGTTATAATGTCATTATGACACTTTGAAGAAAAATAGATGGTGGAATGGTAAATATTGAAAGTATATGGGTTAATAAGGATATTCATAACCCTTTGGTGGAATTTGGAGATTTTTAGAATCATATAAGAGTATTAATAAGATATGTGTATAATATATGGTTTTAGTGAATTATTGAACTATATGTTATAAATAGGGCCAAATGGCAATTATAGAATAGCACAAGGGCTGTACGGAATTTACAAAAATAACCATAGGGTATGCTCTTTTATAAGTTAGAAATGTTATATTAAATGGTATATATAACATGGTAAAAAGAAAGGGGTGATTTTGTAAATAAAGGAAACTATGGTTTATGGAAAAGAATAAGATTTTCTTATGGTGCCTAAGAGGCAATAATAAATAGTTTTGTATAAAAACTATAGGTTATAAGTTAAAGGGAATAAATATCACATAGTATGATATTAGTATAAGGTATAACATTACATAATGTTATGTGGTCAAAACGGAATTTAAATTAAGTTAAGGGCTATATTGAGTTAATAAGAGTTGAAAGATGAATTTTAGACTAAGGTCTATAATGTTATAAAGGTTATGACAATGATATGGATTAGATGGAATTAATATAAGGAAGGGTACTCACATAAAATAATGTGACAAACTATAAATAAATGAGATTTATAAACTAAGGTGTTTATGGAATAAACCTTAGGAGTTGTAATTATACAACATAAAATGTTACATGATGTTAGGATAATAATCTTAATAAGTTGTACAATACAATACAACTAATGGGAATAATCATCTAACATAAGATGATAAAATGTAACATAAAATATGAGAGTTTATGAAACTCATGAGAATTACCTACGTGGTAAAAATATAAACATACACAAGAATAATGTATATAAGGTGGATAAATATATTTTGGTTGAAAACCATATGATTTAATGGTGGTGGTTATTTTAAAACAAAAATATAGTTACGAACTATAAGTTATGAATTTTAGAATGCAATATAATATAAGAATGCATGCATACATGCAACTATGGGTTACGTACCTAAACTAGATGTGGATAAGATTAAAAGAAATATAAGGAATTAAACTTAACAGTTGAAATAGTTTTGACGTACGCGTTTTAAGTAACAAAGCCGACTGTTTTAGAAAAACCTGTAACAAACAACTGTAGAAAACAGGGGTGAACTGTCGGGGTTACTTATAATTCGGAAATACCGGATGTAGTTAGTCATGGAGACTGACTTATAGTTTTATTACCGTTTAGAGTACACTTCTGACAAGGACGCTTGACGAGCTAACGGACTGCACGGAGCGTAGGATCTTGCTGATTCATACTCCACCGTAATACAGTCAGGGTGAACGGTATGTAAAGGGGTTTGATCCGAGTTGACCTAAGGTTGCTCCTTGGGCTCGGATTTGGTTGATATAACTTGTATGTTGTTATGAGTCTCTGATTGTCTCTTAGGGCTTCCTCAGTTCAAGCTTCTGTGCGATCTGTGATAAGATTGTTTGTCTGAATGTGTTGATTAATATGCATGAATTGTATATTTATAGCTGCTTATTATTTACTGTTGTTGAGTTAACAGTATTGGTTCGTATATATGAACCTATATATATAAAACGAACTAGCGGCTATGGCGCTATCTTATATGAAATATAAGGAACGTAAGTAAAACGTTGTAGCACTATGATAATAACACATACATATTATCTGAGACTTTTGTACGGAGCATTGGCCTTTTCTATACGCCGCTCTCGTATCTAACACTGGATCCCGAGTTTACAAACTCCGGATTGGACTAATGACCTTAGTCTGCTTTGTTAGAAAATTTGGTAATGCGATGCGATGGTATAATTAATTAATTAATGGAATGGAAGTAAAGCCAAGAGGATGTGGCTCTTGGTGCGCACTGTGATCACAAAAACGATACCAGGATGTCCGCGTACGGGTCCGTAAGTATCAAGAAAATTTCCCGTGAGCTAGAATGGCTCGTTGGTCGGAGACTCTACCGTTGGAGTGGCTACTGCCGTGGGTGACCCGCCATAATATATGGGTAACTAGAGACATGTCGTTTTAACGAGACATTGTCACTAGGTATAACTGGACAGCTAAAACAATTGAGACTTATACAGTGGCGAACAATACTATGGACGAGACTTAATACTTGTTTATTATTCTCGTTGTTTCGCTTTGTTGTTCATTGGTTATACTTGTGGTTATTTTATTGTGTGTTGATGGTTGGATGGAGCCTACAAGGCTAAGGTATATTAAATATGAAAATTGTACGCTACGGCGAATGTACATTGTGCATTATATTGTTATTACTCGATACATTCGATATATAAGTGTTGTATGGAATATTAAATGAATGTTTGGATTGGATGGATGGTTAAATGTGTATGGATATTTGGATGGTTGATTATGTATATTATACATTTATGCTTCAGTTTTGATTATAACTATAAAAAGGAAAAGCATGAAACCAATCTAATAATAAGATGGTTAAAATGACAAGTGACCATTAGGGTCCAGGCCCGGCATACTCAGCGTCTATCGCTGATACTACACCATTTCAGGTTGTTGATCATTGTTGGAGCTGAAGAGCAGGAACAGGGTAATTGGAGATGTTGTATAGTAATGAAGATGGTGTATGATCTTATGGTAAGGTTATGTATTTTTCAGGATTGGGTAGTCGCTCACTTGTCGATGTTTATGATTTATGGATTTAGTGTGATGCATAGGAATTTCTCGTTATCACTGCGGTTAGCAGTTTATTTGTATTGGAAGTTGGATGTAGTTTGGCTGCGTTGCTCGCATGGGCGAGTAACGGCCGGTGACACCCGAGTGAGTTTTTTTTTATTTATTTTCCGCTGCGAGACGTTTTATTTATTGCTACGTGAGAGATTATATCGTGATTGTGGAGAGGGGTGTTACAATTAGTATGTATGTATGTATGCATGTAAAATGAACTCCATGTATATCCGACCCAAAGTAGTCGGCGTACCGCGGTTAGCACGCGGTATATGTGAAAGTCATATTCAGCGTAAGATGACCCCCTAGGGGAACGTTTTTATTTTTACAGGTATTCGAAGCTGACCACCGTTCAAGAGAGTAGGCCGGGGATTGCTATGTAAGCATGGGTAGTTCAGTTATGGGATTTGTATTCGAATTGTAATGTGAATTTGGAAGTCCATACTGTATCGGTAATTTAAGGATTGTAGTATACTCGGTATAGTATTGTATTGGAGTTGTAATTGATTTATGGCTGAGTATGCAAGGGAAAGTAATGTATTGTGTAGTGTACTCGGTATGTTCAATTCATCAGACCGATAGTATGTAGTAGTGTAGCTGGCCTTGTTAGTCACGTGGGTGACTAGCGGCATTGTACACCCGCCGTTGTGTATGTATTATCCGCTGTGAAGGTAAGTAGTGTACAGTAATGACAGAATTAGTGGTAGGGGTGTTACATAATGGTAGATGGATAATGGAGATAAAAGAGTGCAAAATATGTAGCATAATGATGCTTGGTACTTTGGAATTTCAAGAAAAAGAGTTGGTGTTTGTAACTTGTGAAACAAGGAGTGAATGTGGGTTTTAGAAGTGCATTTAGGTTGGAATGATTTGTAATGGTCATTGATGGTTTTGGTGAGATTGGTAAGAGGTAAAGACAAGCAAGAAGGAGTAGAAATGCATAAGAGTGCAAATTACAAAATGTGAGAGTTTGGATTTGTTGAATTTGAGCAAGAATTGGGTGGTGGATTAAACCAAGGGTTTGGAGTGGTTTAGAGCATGTTTTGAGGTATTAAAATGTGTAGAAAACTTGTGGCAAGATTAGGGAAAGATTGGGTGTGGATTAAGGGATGATTTGGGGTTGAAAAATTACACATGTAGCAGGTTTTAGCAGGGTCCGGGACTTGGTCCTTGGACAAAGTCCCGGACCGCCCTCAAATAATTGCCGAGAGTACACAGCCAGGTTTGGTCCGGGACTTGAGAGATGGACAAGGTCCCGGACCACTACATAAAAACGGCCGAAACTTAAGTCTTTGATTGGTCCGTGACTTAAGGTATGGACCAAGTCTCGGACCACCCCTAAAAATGCCTAGAAAGTGTTTTAATTGTCTGGAACATGGGGGATTGAATGGTAATGGTTTTAGATGATGTTTAGGCCTTGTTTGGTGACATGTAAAGGCCTTAGAAAGTGTAACCAAGTGTTAGCTTGGATGTGAGGAAGTTGTGAGTTTAAGTACACAAGTTAAACCGAAATAACGGGATAACGGGGTAAGTACGGGAGTAATAGAAGTTTACATACCATAAGATTTTGTTGTTAATAAAACATTTTAATAATAATACCAGTTGTTCGGAAACCACCCGGGGAGCGTGAGGTGATGCGTTGGAGTAAATCCTAGAGAACACGGTAGATAACCCATGGTGTAAGGTATGGTTTTCTTGCAACCTGTGTCCTACCGGGTTACACCGGCTTGTATGCCTATGTGTTTTTCTGTATGTTTGCCACCTTGCAAGATAAAGCATGAAATGAGTTTACAGTAATTCATTAATGTGGCATAAATAATTCCGATACCGTTTAACCTTAATTATGTGTTAAACCGTAGCTAACCGACTCTAGGATCACATAAGAGATCGGTATTCGGATTAAACGCCCCAACCAACGGGAACGTTCTAACTATGGTTATCCATGCGTTACTTGTTTATTGTGGTTGTGTGTTGTGTGTTGCCTTTGTTTAAATATATCATTGTTTAACGAACATTGTTGTCCATGTTTGTTGAATGGGATGTTACCTCCCTTGTGTGTGATTAACCAAGCTTGAACACCAAATGGTGTCATGATGTGATAAGTTCCATAAAGGAACTTCTAACTAATATGTATATATATGGGGGGTGAGGAATCTGGTCGTTCCGGTCGTGCGCGTTGTTTGGGAGTTGATGTATATATTTGAATTAACTCCCTCTCTGTTATGTTATGGTTGTTTTTCCTTCTTGGATTACAATCACCCACAAGCTTAACCAAGGCTTACCTACCTCGTTATTACTCGGGCTAGGGGCAATACTGTTATGTTATGGTTGTTTTCCTTCCTTAGATTACAACCACCCATAAGCTTAACCAAGGCTTACCTACCTCATCACTATTGGAGCTAGGGGGAAATTGTGTATGGTGTGATCGGTCCTATATTACGGCCGACACATCTAAGTGAAGTAAGTGTGTACGGTGTGCTCGGGCCTATATTTCCTCCGGCGCGTCCTAAGTAAAGTGTACGTTCTCTAAGAAGAACGGTATCAAGTTGTGTATATGTTATTAAGTGAAGTATGTTGTTATGTTGTGTACGTTGATCTCCGAAATCAACTCCGTACAAATATAAGAGGCAATTAAGTACAACCCGATTAAATGGGCATGTGTCGTCTAACAAGGAATAGCTCCATTAGGGTAGAACCCTCAAGGGTCAAAGAACACGATAATGTGATCTAACCAATGTGATGTGTTAATGTATCCTGTTCATTGGATGTGTGATTTATAAGCATGATATGTGTGTATAGTTTCATGCATGTTTTAAATTTAATTAACCGCATGCTCAGACGACAAATAGTTGTGCTTGGCCCGGTAGTATGCGGGCTGCTCGATTACCATACCAGCAAAGGTGCTGACCCCGTTTGGGGGGCCCCATACTTTTCAGGAACAATGGAGCTGACAGCCATTCGAGAGTAGGATGGGGTAGCTGTTTATACTTGGATAGTTATTTAGTTATTTATGTAGTTGTAAGGGATGTAAAACCGAAGTTTGATAATCGGTAGCTGAAAGTATAGACTCGGTACAGTTGTAATGTAAATGTATGTATTTCAGTTTGGAAACGGTTGGTAATGTAAAGTGTAGCGCTCGGTAATCTTGTCCCTCAGACCGGTACACTATGTATGTATTAGCCTTGTTAGCCACGTGGGTGGCTAACGGCGTGTAACACCCATGGATTAAGTTAAGTGTTGAGTTGTAATTCCACTACTAAATGTTGTTAAGTATGGTGTTTGTAGTTGGGGTGTTACAAAAAGTGGTATCAGAGCGAAGTATCGCTCTGATGACTAGAAATACCGAGCTTCGGAAGTACCGAGTTAGGAGTTTAAGACTTTGGGTTAAGGGTTGAGTGATAGCATGAGAAGTACGCTAGTTAGGAATTACCAGTGTGCACTGGATACCTACAACCTCATTCCCGCCCTCCACAACCCCCGTTTTATAACTCGGGAAAGAATGCCAGAGAGATGGAAAGTCCTCTCTTACTCGGGAACAACCCGATCTGGCTGTTATGAATTGTTCCTGTAAGAACCAAAACCTGTCATACGGTAGATTCCAAGAACTGAGAATCCCAGAGACGGAACCTGTTTGAACATCTTACCCGCACTTAATAGGGGAAGATTAAGAATCCTATCTACAAGAGACTGAAATTTCCGGCGACCTGGGTCGACATGCCTTGCAGTCGAGGAAACCCAGCCAACAAGAAAGGAAGCGCTAACTGTGCACAGAAGCGGTCAGTGGAGGAGCAACAGACCCGAGACACATGTCTACGGAACCACAATTGTTAAATAATACCGACAATGGTATAGTAACCGACTAAGGAATTAGTCAAGGTTGGATGATTCCAAACCTACAATGCCGAAGAGGCTGCCATACCCGATTATCATAGTTTAGACCACTATGGGAGTATTAGTGAAACATACTTCAATAGGACTACGAAGTAATACCTGGACAAGAATCAAGTCTCGGTAACCACGGCAAATATGTGGGGACGAACATTAAGGAAGAACACAGAGTTAAGTGAAGGGAGAGTCACCCTAGTTAATGACTACCACATCAAGACCAAAGACAGTCGCTCGAATGTTAAACTATCAAAACTGTAAGGTCAAAGGAAGAGCCAACAAGGCTACCGAATACGGTAATGATTAAAGTAGTACCGCAACCACTATGCGTTGAACCGATAACCAGCCAGCAGCGCGCACTTGCCATGGCAAGTTCTGCTATAACGGGACTATTCGGGAAAAATTTTAATAACTACGAAGTACTTAGTGGAGTACCGCATTGGTGAATGAAGTAATTATAGAATCATGAATTCAAGAAGTTGGAGAGTGAAACCCGGAAGGGCTTAGTGGCCTAACCATTGTATGTGAAGATATATCAGTCAGTGAGAAGCTAGACTTGGTCAAAGCGTGAAGACATTTTAAATACCGGGAAGAATTTTCTTATGAACCCAGTTTTTCTTCTAAACCCAAATTTATTTCAAACCGTTTTCACACCCAAATTTTCTTCCAATTCATATTCATCTCAAACTTTCTTTGAAGCCCAAAATTTTCTCAAACTTCATATTTTCTTTAAAAACCAAAACCATAGGACCTACACCGGCCTCAGCGCCACACAGTAGGTAAGTTGTACCCACTTGCTTTCGAGCAACTTTAGAACAATCCTACAACCCGAGGGTATTAACCCGAGGGAAGGGATCCAGTTCATACTAGATACAGACAGTGGACAAATTTCCCTTAATATATAGTTTGGGAAGCACCAGGGGTGCAGTATCATAGGACGATATAAGAGGAGTTGACTACAGAATACTTCACATAGGCGTGGGACGGACACTACGAGTATACGAAAATGAAATGTGGGACGGCCGCGCTCCGAAAGGAGCATGCA
This sequence comes from Limonium bicolor, assembly GCA_023374045.1. Classification (NCBI taxonomy): domain Eukaryota; kingdom Viridiplantae; phylum Streptophyta; class Magnoliopsida; order Caryophyllales; family Plumbaginaceae; genus Limonium; species Limonium bicolor. Next base: position 85,217 of record JAIOTZ010000027.1, read on the forward strand.
GGCCTGACAGACCTACTTATAGGTTAGTCGGGTGAGTAGCAATGTATCAGTAGGGTACCCCACATATGTATACGAATGGAGTCAGGAACACGGGAAGTAGTCGACTCCATACTACGGTCAGCAATAAAGGTTTAACAAGAGCAACAAATTGCCAAGAATGGTTGAAGTAAAGGAACCCAGTTAAGTTAAAGAGACTAAAAGGATTAGTGAATCCACTTCAAGGAAATGTTTATAAGTCAAGAAGCGTGGAGCGCACTGACTAGTAAGTAAAGACATCTCATATGTCTCAAGAATCCCGAGGAATAAAATATGATAGCTGGAACAAATACCCAGCCTATACACAGTAAGGCCAATGCCTAATATGGACACGTTAATGTACAACGGACGGGATAAAACTCCCGGAATGATCACCTAGACTACCAAGGGATATCGATCTTCACAAAAGAGGACCGTAAACCCAGTAAAGAACGCAAAGCGATGTAGTTAACTAAATGTATACGAGCCAGATGTAATGGCATAACCTAGTAACACCCAGGAGCTGTCCTGAAGGGTGAGTGGGTCAACAAGTGTTAAACGAAATGTCGTGATGGAAACACAAGAGTTGAAGCTATACCCGGTTTAAACATAAGTCGTCAGGAGGTAAGCAGACATTCTTAAGGGACATCCCATATATGGAAGCGTGATGCAACGACCTTGTCACGGAGCCCAATACAACCTCCAAACCATGTGATGGTGTATGGAGAAGTAAAATTTGTGTAAACAGCCTATAATGAGCAGAGCTCGAGGCAATGAGGCTTATAAGCCATGGACCAAATGTGTTATGCGAATTTAATTAACTACGGAAGTTTATGTTGTACAAGTGAATAGAGCGGAGAATGAACCACTGCTTTAAGAGTGGGGATACCTCTCGATATGGTGAGACCGCGGGAGCGGTAGTTATGTGAAGTAAGTTCAATAAATATGTTAAGGATTGATCAGATTATTGTTACCCCAGAATGATTTGAATAAGAAAAATACAAAAATTAGTATTTGTATGAAATACCCCGTAATTAAAAATATTGATTAATTAGGCTAATAAATAATTTTAGAAGCTTAATTAAGTCTAAATAAATATTAGGGAACAAATCCCGAAGAAAACGGATCCTTAAAATGTATTAAAAACACTAATCTTAAAGCACATTTTTCGAGGTAACTGGGAAAACGTGTCTTTAAGCGGGTCAAATAGACTCGTAACAATATTGGTCAACCAAATAGTCATTAATAAATATTAGTGAAGGTTTAGAGCCAATAAAATCAATAAAACAAGAAATTAGTAAAAACTGTCAAAAACGGGAAGTTGTGGGGTAGAACCATAAATAACCCAAAACTTATGTGTCCAGCATTATAAATAGAATTCTAAAACCCACATGGGCTGTGTGTGTCATGATTTGCTCTCTCTCACACACACTCTCTATTCTCTTTTTATTCACAAAAGACAAAAGCATTTAAAAAGCAAAAAGTAACATATATTACTTTACTACCTCACTCACTCTCCTACCTCACATTCTCTTCACTCACGTAGAACCCCACCCCACCCCCTCACTCTCTATTTCTTTCTTCCTTCTCCAGCGACAACAATGGAGTTTTGAACAAACCCACACAAAACACTACTTCTCTCCTCTTGTTACTCCCTCAAATCTCCTCCAAAAATTATAAAACTACACCATTGTCTTCCTCTCATCAAGAGGAACACTTCTATCTTTTCAAAATCCGAAAAAGGAGCATTTTAGTTTTCATGGGTATGGAGCATTTGGAGTTTCAAGACTACCACTAGAACCACCTTCTTCTCCTTGTTATTTTGAGGTAAAAATCTTCTTGAAACTTTACCTTTTTCTAGCCCTTGTAGGCAAAACGAAATTTAAAGCTAAACCCTTGCTTGCTCCTTGTGTACCCAGCCGATTTTGGCCTCTTTGAAGGAGTAGAAACTTTGTTCTTGAGCCATTCCAAGCTTCACTCATGCCCTTGGAAGGTAATATATTCCTAAAACCTACACTAAAATTTGAAGAATGGTTAAGGTTATTCCTAAACCTACACTAAATTTGAAGAATGGTTAAGGTTAGAGTTGGTGTATTAAAATGTGTATAAATGGGTTGTAGTGTTAAGAGAATTGGTCACTAAACCGGTGAAAAGGGAGAGAGAAGGAAGAAGGAAGAAGAAGGAAGGAGAAAGGGAAAACTAGAAGAGAAACAAGGTAATTGTGCTCACTTGTGTTGTCTTGTATATATATGATGTAATAGATTTTACTGGGTTAAATAAGTATTGAATATAGTGTTGAGTAGTAGTGTAATGTGTGAGAGAAACTAAGGTTTGAAGCTTTAAAAGACATATAAAAACTGTCCAAACATAGTTGGGAATTGAATGTGTTGTGCAGGAATTTTAGAAGTGTTTAAGATGTAGTATTGTGTTGGAGAGTTGTTGTATTAATGCTGTGTTCAAACAGGTGAAATAAGTGTTGAATTGTGAACAAGAAACATGTGGTGAGAGTGTAAAAATATAGGGGAGACTATGGCAAAATTTACCTAGAACTAGAACACTAAAGAGATTAGAAAACTAGGTGAAAAACATAAGTTGTAACAGATTTTGAATGGAGTTAATTAGTGGTGCGAGATTGAGAGGTATCTAAGTATTGTAAATGCATTAGAAAACTCTAGAAATGACATTAGAAGAGGGAGCTATAGATGGGAAGTGTTAGTGTCGAAATCTGTAGCAAAATTTAATAAGGGAAGAAAATAGTGCAAGTGCTGAAATGAAAATGTAGGAAACAAGTGTTGTGAATTGGAAAGAGAAAAGAGTAATGAGTTAGTAGATGAGTTAAGGAGTGTTTTAAGGTGTTTAAACATGTAGAAAACTTGTGGGAAGTATAGGGAATGATTAGGAAAAGATTGGGATGAATTTGGAGTTCAAAATGAGAAGAAAAACACCTTCAAAATAGGTTCTGTTGTGGACCGCCCCTACGGACCACCCCTGTGGGGAGGTCCAGTGGAATCGCGCAGCGTAGATGGTCTCTGTCACGGACTGCCCCTAGGGACCGCCCCACAGGGGAGGTCCAGTGCAGAGAAGATAGAAAAAAAATTGGTTTCTGTCTTGGACCGCCCCTACGGACCGCCCCTGTGGGGAGGTCCAGTCGAAATCCCAGGCCGGATGGCTTCTGTCTCAGACCGCCCCTAGGGACTGCCCCACAGGGGAGGTTCGGTCAAAAAAAAAAATTTAAAAAAAAATTATGGGCTTAAGCAGTAAACCATAGGGAGAATAATGATGGTAAGGAGAAAATAATATGCACATAAGAACCTAAGAAAATGAGCTTAGGAAATGATGTGAAATAAATGATTTTAGGATTAAGTAAGAAATCTAAGGAACTAGTAATGGTACATTGGGAAAACATAAGGATGAAACGTGTTGGGTTACCCATAGAGAATTAACCACTCGATCACATGTATGTTATAGGACTTGGATTGTGAACACCGGAGGAAAGTTGGATACAAGTACAACGGTGAACGGTATGAATTCTTCATGCCCCGTATGCTATCTTGGTTACTCTGATTTGTGTGTTGTGTGCTAATTGATCACCAAATAAGATAAATGCACGAATCGGAGTTATTATGCTTACTTGTGAATATGTAGTGTTGTATGTTGTGAAATTTTCCTTAAATCTTAGTTTATATAATTCATGAAATGTATGGATGATAATGAGTGTGTGTATGTATGATGTATTGCACTGTGACCGAATGTGTTTGTGATTGGACTTCTAACTGATTCCTAACAAGCTAACCAATCGAACTTAAATTGGTAATTAAATTGGAATGAGTAGAAGTCCGATATAGTTTCGGCCACGCGTTAGGATGCGGGGACACAAGAGGTGGATCCAAGTCCTGACTCTTAAACTGGTCCGCGGCCCAAATCCCTTAAGTGGGTAGCATCCCGGATTGGTGAGTCAAGTAAATCCCGGTGGTGGGACGGTGTAGTCCCGGGCCGGAGGTCATACCGACTTAACTGGAGTATGAGTAAGTAAATAAGAATGAGTAAGTAAGTAAATGAAAGTAAGTAAGTAAAGTAAGAGTAAGTAAGATGTAATGAGTAAAAGAGTAATAAGCATACCGATTAACCCGGATGCGTAATTTGGCTAACACCGTGAAGGTAAGGGAAGTGTATGTTATTGTAATGTTGCCTTGATCTGTGTAATGTATTGTATATGCATGTATGGTGTATGCAAAGCATGTATGTATGTTAAAAATGAACCGCATGCCTATTTGACCTTAATTAGTCGGCGTGCCCTAGCTAGCACGCGGTATATACGGAGTTCATGCGCAGCTTTTGCTGAGCCCCTTGGGGCGATGTTTTTACTACACGCAGGTACAAGAGAAGGATGAAGACTGTGAAGAGATGTAGCTTTGTTTCTTTTTGTATGTATACAATGAATTGTGAATGGTGTACTAAGTAGTACACGACTGTAAGTTTTTGTTAGCCGGTGTACCATGGGGTACACCCTTTTGGATTGTGAAAGAATGATAGGATGGTGAACTGGTATAGATGAGTAGTTGTTTTAAACTCATTATTTTGGGAGCTAGTGAACGGTTGTAATTAAGTACACTCAAATACTCGGTAATCCATTAATGTAAGCGAGTGGTATTTTGTATTAAGTAAGCGATGTTCTAGTAGCTCGGTTATACTTAGGCATCAGACCGTCACTGTATTGTAGAGTAAGCCTTGCTAGCATTATGGGCAGTTAGCGGCGTTGTATCACCCGCCATAGTAGTAGTATTTCCGCTGCGAGTAACTTTGATTATTGGGATGATTGGACGGTAAGTACAGGATTAGCGGTAGGGGTGTTACAAAAAGTGGTATCAGAGCGTAGTTACGCTCTGATGTCCATAGTTACCGAGCATAGGGATTACCGAGTTAGGATTTCAACCGTCTTAAGATGGATACTTAGAAACCTAACTAGGAACTACCGTTATTAACAACGGATACCCTTGACGTTCTTGTGAACGGTACCTTTGTTTAAATTCCAAGACCCTTAGGTCATATCATGCGAAGCCTAATGTAAATGCTAAATGTTCAGATGTCAGGATGAGGTTGAGGCCGACCTAGGGGAGAGACATCTGACGGACTTGGTGCGCAGACGATAGCAGAGATCGTCGCTGCCACGGTAGCGCAGATGCTACCACAAGTAATCACTGCAATGCAACAAAACCAGGAGAATCAACAGACACAAGCGGGACCAATCCCTCCCCTCCACCCAGAGAAGCTAACTGGGTAAAAGCTGTAGCGGAACTCCGCCCTCCTTGCTTCAGGGGTGAGAGTGATCGGCTAAGCTCGAAGCCTACATCTCCGAGATGGAGACGGCGTTTGAAACCCTCGAATGTCCTGCTGGAGTTCGAGTTAGAGTCGCTGCCTACTACCTGAAAGATGCAGCCATAGATTGGTGGAAGCTGGTCAAGCATGAGCACGTCAACGACCCCACCTTCGACTGGGAGTCTTTTGCATCCCTCCTCCGATCAAAATACTACCCGGAGCACGTGAAAACAAAGAAAAGGCTAGAGTTAGATGCTTTGAAAATGACCGAGAAGATGTCTATCGTTGAGTACTACCGCACCTCACACCTCTCTTTCCGTCTACTACCCGACCTTGGGTACACCGGCCAGGTGTTGGTCGATCGCTTTTATGGCGGTCTGAGCCATCACCTTCGGTACGGTATAGGCTACACGAGGTTTACCTCCCTCCAGGTAAATGTCGGTTAAACCCTTAGTACCATCGTAATTCCTTAAATTCCTTGAATTTCTTAAATACTTTATCTATACCTCTATCTCTTTAAATAAGAATCCCGACTAATACCTGAAACTTCAGGAGTGTTATCACGCGGCCTCTCACGTTGAGATCACTTGCCAACTTCGGGATGAAGAAACCGCGCTGAAGCGCAAGGCTAATAGTAAGAACACAGGTGCTGAGGAGCAAAACCAGGGTAAAAGCTGGAAAAAGAAGAAAAGGAAATTCTTTCATCAGACTCAAAAGAACTTCCCAAGTGAGAGCAGTGCCCATGCTGAGCAGGGCAAACCAGTTGAGCTTCTTCAGCTTGGTTCATCTGCACCGGTGGCTGCGAAGCCACTGAGATCACACCCACCTAAGGGTAAACTTCTGTTCCTAAATTGTATTCGTACAAGTATTATATCTAGTATATCCACGCACAAATGTTCTGACCCTCTCAACCTTAGGTTCTAGCTCCGGTTTCACCAAGAACTTCTCGGATGGCCGCACATATGTGTGCAGGAAGTGCAACCAAGACCATCCCGGCAAGGACTGCTATGGGAGAGAAATCAAGTGCTACAACTGCCAGAAACCAGGACATACAACTAATAAATGCCCAGAGAATGCCAAGCCAAAAGGGAACTTCTAAAGCTACAAGCAGAGGGAAGGCAAGGAGGTTGCATCTGGCGATGCACCGACCCAAAAGGCACCACAGGGACAGGGATCCCGGGGACCTCAGAGGGGTGCACCTCAGAGAAAGCCTGTCTTGCATGTGATTGACCGTGACGGGTCCGGTTCTAAGTCCGGCCCAGGTAATTATCCAAACCTTTAATCCTTGAAGAAGCATGGCTAAGTAGTAGAGTAACTGTTTGAATGAATGCATGATTGAATGAATTGGAATATGTAATGAGCATGAAATTAAGTAGTTGAAACTAGTACTCACCGTAGATGAAATTTATAACCATAGAAGAAGCTTTAGTATCTGCTATCCGATACTGGTAAACCCGAATCAAGAAGAGACCGACATCACCAATCACTACTACACCAACGAACAGTGTCAGGTCATCCGACCAGGTATGATTTTATTAAGGGGATACCTGACACCTGAAGCACAAGTCTCAATTATTCGACGATGCAACGAGCTAGGAAGGACGGGTCAAGGAGGATTTTTATACACCCGAATTTCCCGGTGGAGTGAAGATGAAGCTGAAGATGATGTGCTTGGGAAAGGATTGAAATCCTTATACCAAGATACCAAGAGACACGAACACAAGACGGAGCAACGCCACCGACAATACCTCCAGAATTTCAGACACTTGTCACACAAGCAGTAGGACTTGCACAACAATGTGAATATGATCCGATCCCCGCACTTGAAGCGGACTTGTGTATTGTCAACTTCTATGAGAAAGAAGGATGACTTGGGTTACACCACCAGACAAGGACGAGACAGCGGATTCTCTTGAACAAGGAGTGCCCGTAGTGTCTTGGTCCATTGGTGATGATGCCGTATTTATTATAGCGAGCAGAAGCGTGTGGACCTCGCAGAGAAATTGGTATTGAGGTCAGGAGATGTCCTAATCATGGGTGGAAACTCTAGGATGCTGTATCACGGGATCCAACAACAAGATCAGTTGAATACAGCACCACTGGCAATAATCAATGCCACACACATGAAACCAGGACGCCTAAACCTTACCTTTAGAAAGTATTAAATTCATAGTATCATGTAATGTTTTAGTAACGTGTATTAAGACACGGTATGTATGATGGTTGGTTTATCAATAAAGAGCAGTGTTGATTTAAATTCCACTTGTGTCCACCATCAATACTTATCCAATTATGACTTCAATAGGTTGTGGACTCGGTACTGAAGGTAACCTGAGTATCCTCACCGAAGCAAAGCTGGCAGAAGCGGCACCATCTTAACGGGAACCTTCCCAGTGAACGGCATTGATGCCAATGTGTTATTCGACTCCGGCGCCTCTCACACGTTCGTATCACCATCTTTTGTGAAGAGGTTGAAGCTAGATGCGGATGAGCTACCGAATTTATGGTTACTCTCCCATCGAAGGAGCGAGTAAAGTGCACCAAATACTACCAATCAGCCACATAGAAATAAAAAACGAAGCGTTTCCTATTTCCTTCATCGAATTCAATGGATTGGGATTCGACATAATCATCGGAATGAATTGGTTGGAGCGGCACAAGGGTAGAATCCTCTGCGCCGAGCATCGATTGCTGCTCAAGAGTCCTTCTGGGGTTACCGTATCTTACCGCCAAAACCCGAGAGAGCCTTCGACCACAGCTATCTCTGCTATGGCTATGTACCGGGAGCTCAGAAAGGGCCACGAAGTATATCTGTGTTATGTACAAGACCTGGAGAGAGATCCAGAGTTCAGTGAAGATGTACCGATTGTATCCGAATTCCCTGATGTATTCCCTAAGGAGCTACCCGGCATGCCACCACCGAGAGCAGTGGAATTTGAAATTGATCTTTTGCCAGGTACCGGTCCCATTGCTAGGGCACCATACCGCATGACACCTGCTGAAATGACAGAGCTCAAGGAGCAGTTACGAGACCTACTTGATAAAGGGTTTATACGCCCGAGCGTATCACCCTGGGGAGCACCGGTGCTCTTTGTGAAGAAGAAGGACGGTAGTCTCCGACTTTGTATTGACTACCGCGAGCTGAATGCGGTCACAGTCAAGAATAAATACCCATTGCCACACATCGACGACCTATTCGACCAGCTGAAAGGAGCCTTAGTCTTCTCCAAGATCGACCTCCGTTCTTGGTATCATCAGATTGCTATCAGAGAGCAAGACATTGAGAAAACGGCATTCCGTACTAGATATGGCCACTATGAATTCACCGTCATGCCATTTGGTTTGTCAACGCACCAGCAAAAATTCATAGACCTCATGAATCGACTATTCAGTGAGCAGTTGGACACTTCAGTTGTTGTATTTATTGATGACATCCTTGTATACTCAAAATCAATGGAAGAGCATGAATTTCATTTGAGGAAAGTGCTTGAGACACTGCGCGAGAACCAGCTGTATGCGAAGTTCTCCAAATGCGAGTTCTGGCTAGATCAGGTATCATTCCTTGGTCATGTCATCTCGAGCGCGGGTATCTCAGTTGACCCTTCTAATATAGAAGCCGTACGATCATGGCCTAGACCCAAGACTGTTACCGACATTAGGAGCTTTCTTGGTCTAGCCGGTTACTACCGGAGATTTGTAAAGGACTTCTTGAAAGTTGCTAAGCCCATGACTACACTGATGAAGAAAGATGCACCGTTTGTATGGACAGACGAGTGCGAGTTATCATTTCAGAGCCTTAAAGACCCATTGACCTCAGCGCCCATCCTTACTCTTCCAGAGGGCACAGAGGGATTTGGGTATATTGTGATGCATCAGGCAAATGTGAGCCTCGATTTTAAACCCTATCCTATGTTAATTAAAGTTGATTAGGATCTAACCGGGTTTTAGGTCCACTTATAACCTAAGATTAATAACTATGTCATATAACAAAAATTATTAAAACCTAAGCTAGCTCACTGGAACCTATTAAGAGTCGCCACCTAATTTTAACCTAGATCAAATTAGGAAAGGAGAGTTCGGGTTCGGGGGCTTGATATTCGACTTAATTAGGGTTCAATTACTTTCATTACCCCTAGAAGTCGTTTTCCTCTACTTAGTTTAATTACGGCTTATTACGAGTCGTTTTAAGCTAAGTGCGCGAGCTTCTGTTTTTTTTGTTTTTTAGCATTTTTTGATTGGAAAATAAAAGTGAAAGTTGAAATTACCTAAATTAGGGTTTCGGAGGCAGAATTAGGTCAAATTTTGTTTCCGTCCGTAGCCACGGACCTAATGTCCGTAACCACGGACCCTAGTTAATCTATGTGAAAATAAAAGTCGAATAAACGAAAACAAAAAAATTTGAAAAGTCCGGGGCCACGGACAGGATGTCCGTAGGCCCGGACATAGTTTAACAAAACCTAAATTTTAAATTTTAAAATCCCGCCGCCGTCCGTGGGTGTCCGTGGCCACGGACAACCCGTCCGTGGTCCCGGACCACCCACGGACGGGGGTTTTATGGTGGTTCCCGAAGGTTTTTCGGCTCAAAATTTATGCACGTGTAGCCTGAAAGGTGTACAATTCGTTAGTAATTGAAAGATTGCAGTTTGAAGTCGAATTATGTACGAAACTTGGCGAACAAGTAACAAGGCAGAAACAAAAGTAATTAGCAATACAGAAGCGTAAAAAGGTTAGTTTGAACCCAAAATTTGACAGAGAGTTAATAAGGTCGTGGAGAGTTAGAAAAATAGAATTGCAACCTGTTTTACCTTCGAATTTAGGAGGATTCTTCACGTCGGGATTCTTCGGAGGCCTCGTTGATGGCGGATCCAGAAGAACTTCGAACCCAGCTTCTGACTCCTTGTTGTTCTTGATGTTCTTCACGTTTTGGTGCTGTTTTGGTGGGGGTTTGATGATGGATGATGTTGTGGGAGTTGAAAAATGTGTTTTGGTGTTGATTTTGGTGAGATTTCGGTGTTTGATCGTGGCTCTGGGGTTCAAAACGTGGAGAGAGAGAGACGGCTGCCTTCTTTGAGAGTCTAGGGTTCTTGAGCTTCTCTTTGATCATGGGATAAGGTTCCTTATATAGACCTCTTTAAAGATAGAAAATCCGGTAAAAACCGAGATTTACCGACGTTTTAGCTCAAGGGCTTCCAAAAGGAATTTGATTATGAAATTTCACACATGGGTAAAGGATGATATTTCTGATTTTTCTAAAGTGGAATCGAATTTTTTGGATATTGGAATATTTTTAAATTCAATTCTCGTCAGATTCAATCAGAAATTGCTAGAAAATTATTGGAAATTCGAAAAATCAAAATTCCAACGCCATTATGCTTAAAATGTCATCCTCTATCTTGGGTAAAAATTTCAAAGCATTTTGAATTGATTTGACCCTTATTTGGAGGAGAGAGAAAGCCTGTAGGGGGCTTAGGAGCCTTGAAAAATTACGAAAATGGCCCTGGAGATGACTAAGCTGTCCCTAGCACTCTGAAATGTGCCGATCGATCTGGGAACCCTCACTACTAGCCTATTAGAAGAGACTCTCCTCCGGGGGGTTGAAATTTTGGGTATAACAGATTGCCCCCCGTCAACTAGACTTTGTAATGGAAATGAAAAGGCTAGTTGATGCTTGAGTGATACCCCAAAATTTTGGATCTTAAAAGACCCCTCGTGCAATTGAAAACCAACAAGTTGTGTCGAGCTGTTCTAAGGCGCTGACTACCTATGAGTAAAGTGGAAGGATGTCGAGCGATTCTAAAGCGTCGGCCACCTAAAGGTAAAAAATGAAATAATGTCAGACTATTCTAAGGCGCCGACTACCTATAACGAATGAGATGATGTCAAGCTATTCTAAGGCGTTGACCACCTATAACGAATGAGATGATGTCAAGCTATTCTAAGGCGTTGACTACCTAAATGAAGTGAAGTATGCCGAACATTCTAAGGGGTCGGGAACCTGTAATGCAAATGTAGATGTTATGCAGAAAAAGATGATATGATGATGATATGCTAACGATGCTGATGATGATGTTGATGCTGATGATGCTCGGATGCTTCTGGGGACCGAAACCCACTCCAATGCTCCTGGTTGGTATACTATGGGGACTTATTGCCTCTGCCCACCAACTGGGGTGCTGGGATAACTTCTAGATTACCAAGGGGACTTATTGCCACTGCCCACTAGTTGCTTCTCCCAAGAAGTTGACATAAAGATGGGGACTTATTGCCTCTGCCCCGCCAACTTAGATCACGCTCTATCTCGCACTGAAGATGATACTAGGTCTCGTACTGGTCTCGCACTGGATGATGATGCTCGGTCTCGCACTGAAGAAGATGATGGTCTCGCACGGAAGATGATACTAGGTCTCGTACTGGTCTCGCACTGGATGATGACGCTCGGTCTCGCACTGAAGAAGATGACGGGTCTCGCACTGAAGATGATACTAGGTCTCGTACTGGTCTCGCACTGGATGATGACGCTCGGTCTCGCATGAGAGATGACGGGTCTCGCACTGAAGTCTCGTACTAAATGGATGAAGGAAAAGCTGGATCTCACACTGATTCTTGGTCTCGTACTGAATGAAGATGCTGGGTCTCGCACTGAAAGAGGAATCTGCAGGGCCTTGCACCGATTTTGGGTCTCGAACTCAAAATAAGTTAGGAGGATAATGGTCTCGTGCAAATGGTAAAAACTGATCACTGGAGTGCCAACATGGCAATGATGATAAGATGTACACAATCAAAATATATGAAAGATACTCGTCCAAAACAGGAATTTGTTGGAAAAGGTGCCAAACGTGGCAGTGTTTGAAGAAAATTCTGTTTACTGAAAAGGAAGGTGAAATTATCATTTCCTGACCATAGATTTCGGACTTGTAATTTATCTCCTAGGAGATGAACATGCCATCGGTGGGGTATAGTGTATGATGTAAAGGTAAGGGCTTATGTGGGCCTGTGTAGTGGTTTGGGCTTGTGTGGTGTATGGTGTGAAAGTAAAGGCTTATGTGGGCTTGTGGTGTTTGATGTGCAGGTAAAGGCTTTTGTGGGCTTGTGGTGTTTGGGTGCAGGTAAAGGCTTTTGTGGGCCTGTGTAGTGGTGGTGTGGAGGTAAGGGCTTTGGGTTCCAATTGGTGTTGTCATAGCAATTGTTGGAACCAACAATTGCCCCCAGTATTTTCCCTTAAGACAATCTGAGCTAGAGTTCATGGCAATCGATCGGAACGATCGATTGCCCCCAGTATTTTCTTTTATTAAACGTGCGAACGAGTCTCGTCCTCACAGGGTCAAGGCTTATGTTTTCACGTGGTGTTTCCTAACCTACACTCGGCGTGTTTGGTGTTTGCACTCGTTCCTCCCCTACGGTCACAACTTCTAGACCATTGAATTCGATATTTGATGAATTTACGCATTCGATCTGTTACTTTCACGTGATTAGATACACAACTATCAAGTCGGAAGTCTTTAAAGCTTATAACATGGCCATGGGGTGTGATGAAAGACAACGGGACCATGGAGGGATATTTCAGGTATGTGGAGCTATAAGGGTGACCAAAGCTGCAACTTTCACCTTCTCTCGGACTTGTCTTCTTTGCCTTGAAGTCGTTTGGCTACTATCGTGATGACTTCGCTTATGACTTGAACTTAGACTTTCAGGTTGTTCCCTTGCTGCCTTCTCTCTTTCTACTGATTTTGGGACTACTTTTGGACTACTTCGAGGCTTTCCAGGTTGCCTTCTTTGAATCTCTTTTCCTCCGGGGTTCTTGTGTTTTCCCGGTTTTTGAACTTTGAGAGCTTTTTTGATGTTAGCGCATTTGGATCCTGTGCCACTTTGGGGCCATTTGCGGATCACTCCGTCAGCTGTGTAGCAGTTCTGCTTCTTTGGACTTGTGAAGTTGCTGTTCGGAAGTCGGGCTCCTTGCATCCTTTGTCACCGGGTCGGGTATTCACCATTGGCTGGCTTATTCTGTGGAGTTTGTAGTGTTGTAAAAGAGGTCATATATCAAAAGCTCAGCGGGGGTGCCTAGGGTGTGATGTCAGGGTTCACAAGCTTTTGGATGTGTGGTGCTGTACCTAGGTGCTTCGTCATCCCTAATAGTTGTGTATCATTTCTTTGTTACTTTTCGCAGGTCTAAGTGTAAATCTACAAATTATCTCCTTCGGTCGGAGTTACGCCCGTTTACCTCACCTCTGAATGTGGTCTCACTCACCCGGAGTCGCGTAAAATGACAACGCTCGTTCGCTCATGGTTTTTCCACTCAGACATTCTCGCGAGATTTTCACTCTGAAACTCGTTCGCACATTTAAACAAAAGATAAAAGATGACGAACTAAAACTTAGATTGCCCCTAGTATTGATTTGGGGTTTGCGACAACATTCAATAGATGTGGACCTTGAACCTCTTTGTGGGTTGTGAGTTGCAGTGTTTGGTTAGGCATTTTCAGATTTTCAGAAACAAATGTAAGTCTTTGTATCCATTGCATAGTCAGAAAATGATTACTTCGTGATCCTTGAAAAACGTGAGTGGCTCTTTTTTTTTAGTTTTTCAAATTAATGAATAATGCTTTGCACAAAGATTATGAAAATGGAAACTATGTTTTATTCAACAAGAAGAATAATGTTGGAAATTACAAACTCAGGAAACTACCGAAAATGGTCAAGGGAACTAACTACTACAAAAGTTGAAAGACAACTAATCAAGAAAAGAAATGCAACATTTTTGATGATGCTTGGGAAGCGTGCTCTGCGCTCTCCACCATGTTCTTAGAATTGGAGCCCTTGGTCAATAGATCCTGATTCTGTGTTGTAGGGCCCTGCAGTGGTCAGTGTCGTGACCGGGCAGCTGGTGGAAGTGACAAATTGATTAAGATCCTTCCCCAAGTGAGTAGTTCCTGGCCTTAGGGTGAGCGGTTTGCATCGGATATCTTCCTCGAAGCTCTTCAAGTGCTTGTCTTGGTGTTCGACCGATGTCTGTAAACTCTCTCTGTCGAGAATTCCGTCGGGGTGGTTTCTACTGTCCCAATGCTCCAACCAGGTCCCTCTTGACTGTTGATCACTGACTTCCTCATGTCGCCTGGTTCTCTTGCGAGTGCAGCTTTGGATGCAAGTTGCTGCTCCCGGTTGCCTAATCACTTTCCTGAGTTCCGTAGCAATTTTCTTTGACATTCCCCTTCGATCCTCGGACCCTAACAGAGCCAACTTCAATGCAGTCATAAAGGGTGTTGAGAAGCCTGTCCACTAACTCATCCCGAGCTTGACGTTCGGACTCGAGGGAAAGAGCCTTTTCTTTCAACTCTTTGATAACAGCAACGTAGTTAGATTCCACGGCGTCCATGGCAGCACTATGCCTCTGTTCCATGGCTTCAATGGTGGCCATGTGCTTTTGCTCCAAATTGCGAGCTGGGCTTCCATGTCGATTGGACCGCACTTAGGACTTGAGTCTACCTGTGTCCAAGGTGTCCATTATTAGCTAACAAAAGGAAGTGGGCTGAAACATGACGCTTCACAAGAATAGATCGAACAGACTTAGGCTGAAAGCAAGTGGGCCAGGATACCCAGAGAGTGAGGTGTTTGAGCTGGAGTATCTTTCAGACTGTGAACTGGAATTTGGACTGAAATCTAACAGATGGCTTTGATTGGGCCTGCGAGGTGACACCTAGACCTAGGGTTTTGGGTTAGGGTCATGATAAGAAGTCTACCTAGACCAGAATGAGCCCTTGGGCCGGAATGTGTTTGGGCCTGAGGTGAGGCACATGGGCTGGAATGGTCCCTAAATCACAAATGGGCCTAACTTTCTTTGGGCCAGAGAAGATGGTTGCGAAGCCGAAGAAGGACTTGTGAGTAATTTAAAGTTCAGGTGAATTTCTTTTTTATGGGCCTATAAATAATCGGATTATTCAAATTGGGCCAGAAGAGAAATCACCTAAGTCTAGGCTTTTGGGCCGAAGCCCGAACGACTCACATGTTAAACCACACAGGGCCTCTGGGCCGCAAACAAATAGAGCTGCCAATTCGTGTTGGGCTAGGTTGATGTAGGAGAAGTTCCTATCAATCTCTAGGCTGGGTAGTGGGCCGATCATACAAGCAAACAAGGCCCACACAAATTCAACATGTCCTCACTAGACGTTTAAATCAAACGGGTATGGATCGATCCGGAGAGGTGCTTGGGGCGCGGGCCCAGGTCACCACAAAGGAATAGGCTTGCACGCTATTCTCTTTGGGCTTCCCCACTCTTTTCACATCACCTGAAGGTGTGCGTCTACGGTCGGGTCTTTGACTGACCAACAAAGGGCTAGGTAAGGGCACTGCCAGGAAGACGCTTGGGGCTAAAGCCCAGGTATTAAGGGGGTGTGGTTAGACGACACCCTCCTCTTTTCCCCCGCTTATTCACATCACCTAAAAGGTGTGAGTCCCTGACAGGGGACCCTCAAATGGGTCACGGGGTGAAATTGGTTTGTGTGGACCCTCGCTCTCATATGATGCCAAGGTGCAGAAAATTAAAGTGCGCACGAAGGTAAACAAACAGAGTAATAAAGCCATAAATAAACATTTTCGAGTTAAGCCCTCTTTCTTAAAATTAAACAAGTTAAAATTAAGAAGTTTGTCCCCAGCAGAGTCGCCAGTCTGTGAGCCTCGATTTTAAACCCTATCCTATGTTGATTAAAGTTGATTAGGATCTAGTCGGGTTTTAGGTCCACTTATAACCTAAGGTTAATAACTATGTCATATAACAATATTATTAAATCCTACGCTAGCTCACTGGAACCTATTGCGAGTCGCCACCTAATTTTAACCTAGATCAAATTAGAAAGGAGATTTCGGGTTCGGGGGCTTGATATTCGACTTATTAGGGTTCAATTACTTTCATTACCCCTAGAAGTCGTTTTTTCCTTACTTAGTTTTAATTACGGCTTATTACGAGTCGTTTTAAGCTAGTGCGCGAGCTTCTGTTTTTTTTGTTTTTTAGCATTTTTTGATTGGAAAATAAAAGTGAAAGTTGAAATTACCTAAATTAGGGTTTCGGAGGCAGAATTAGGTCAAATTTTTTTCCGTCCGTAGCCACGGACCTAATGTCCGTAACCACGGACCCTAGTTAATCTATGTGAAAATAAAAGTCGAATTAAACAGAAAACAAAAAATTTGAAAAGTCCGGGGCCACGGACAGGATGTCCGTAGGCCCTGGACATAGTTTACAAAACCTAAATTTTTAAAATTTTAAATCCCGCCGCCGTCCGTGGGTGTCCGTGGCCACGGACAACCGTCCGTGGTCCCGGACCATAGGTCCGGGATCCCGGACCACCCACGGACGGGGGTTTTATGTGGTTCCCGAAGGTGTTTTCGGCTCAAAATTTATGCACGTGTAGCCTGAAAGGTGTACAATTTGTTAGTAATTGAAAGATTGCAGTTTGAAGTCGAATTATGTACGAAACTTGGCGAACAAGTAACAAGCAGAAACAAAAGTATTAGCATACAGAAGCGTAAAAAGGTTAGTTTGAACCCAAAATTTGACAGAGAGTTAATAAGGTCGTGGAGAGTTAGAAAAGTAGAATTGCAACCTGTTTTACCTTCGAATTTAGGAGGATTCTTCACGTCGGGATTCTTCGGAGGCCTCGTTGATGGCGGATCCAGAAGAACTTCGAACCCAGCTTCTGACTCCTTGTTGTTCTTGATGTTCTTCTTCACGTTTTGGTGCTGTTTTGGTGGGGGTTTGATGATGGATGATGTTGTGGGAGTTGAAAAATGTGTTTTGGTGTTGATTTTGGTGAGATTTCGGTGTTTGATCGTGCTCTGGGGTTCAAAACGTGGAGAGAGAGAGACGGCTGCCTTCTTTGAGAGTCTAGGGTTCTTGAGCTTCTTCTTTGATCATGGGATAAGGTTCCTTATATAGACTCTTTTAACGATAGAAAAATCCGGTAACAACCGAGATTTACCGACGTTTTAGCTCGGCTTCCAAACGGATTTGATTATGAAATTTCACACATGGGTAAAGGATGATATTTCTGATTTTTCTAAAGTGGAATCGAATTTTTTGGATATTGGAATATTTTTAAATTCAATTTCTCGTCAGATTAAATCAGAAATTGCTAGAAAATATTGGAAATTCGAAAAATCAAATTCCAACGCCATTATGCTTAAAATGTCATCCTCTATCTTGGGTAAAAATTTCAAGCATTTTGAATTGATTGACCCTTATTTGGAGGAGAGAGAAAGCCTGTAGGGGGCTTAGGAGCCTTGAAAATTACGAAAATGGCCCTGGAGATGACTAAGCTGTCCCTAGCACTCTGAAATGTGCCGATCGATCTGGGAACCCTCACTACTAGCCTATTAGAAGAGACTCTCCTCCGGGGGTTGAAATTTTGTGGTATAACAGATAGTATGGCCTGTTGCGCGGCCGGGGGTTATGTATCTTGCTGCCATGCTCCTGGCACCTGGCGCATTTCCGAATGTACTCCTTGCAGTGGTTTTGCATTCTTGGCCAGTAGTAGCCGAGCCTCATGATTTTGTGGGTCGTGGCTCTTTCTCCCTGGTGGTTTCCGCAAACCCCTTCATGTACCTCCTTTATAAGCTCACCTCCCTCTTCGTCCGTGACGCATCTGAGGGCGGGCCTGGCGAACGACCTTTTGTAGAGGCGCCCTTCCTCGAAAAAGAATGATGCCGCTCGTCGTTTCAGGGTCCTGGCCTCTTTCCTCCGGGGGCAATTTCCCTTCAAGGATGTATCCACGATCGGGGTCATCCAAGATTCTTCTGGCACGAGGGGCTCAGCCGCCAGGACCTGTGCCTCGTCTACGCTTGGATTGGTCTTTGTCTCCAACCACACCTTACTTGGTATCCTTTCGGCCATGCTTGCTAACTTTGCTAGCGCGTCCGCTTCGGTGTTTTTTGTCCGAGGAAGGTGTTTCAGCTCACATCTCGAGAAGCTTGCTTTTAGCTCTTGAACCCTTAGCAAGTACCTCCAGAGCTTTTCTTCCTTTACCTCATATATGTTGTCGTGTTGGCGGGTGACCAGCAAGGAGTCTGAGTATATCTCCAGGTCTGTCGCACCTAGGGCGATGGCGACCTCTAGGCCTTGAATGAGAGCTTCGTACTCGGCCTCGTTGTTAGTTACTTCGAATTCCAGTCGGAAGGCGTAGTTGATGTCCCGTCCGTCGGGAGTCTGGACTACAATCCCCGCTCCCGCTCCCGTTTTGCACCAAGCACCGTCTACCTGGATGATGAAGGGGGTGGGTGGCTTTCCTTCTTCTTGGTCGAAGCTGGTTTCCGTTATGAAGTCCGCTAGGGCCTGAGCCTTGATTGCCGTTCGTGGTAGGAAGTGGATTTCATATTGGGTGAGCTCGACTGCCCAGCTTACCATGCGTCCCGACGCATTCGGGTTATTCGTTATTTGCTTCAGCGGCCAGTTAGTCCTTACAAGGATTCGATGTGATTGGAAATATGGGCGCAGCTTCCGGGATGCCACCACCAGAGCAAGGAAAACCTTTTCGATGTTGGTGTAGCGTCTCTCTACGGGGGTCAGGATCTTCCCTGTGTAGTAGACGGGAATCTCCTTTTTTTCGTGCTCCATAATTAGGACCGCTGCTACCGCCCATGCTGATGCGGACAGGTAGAGGTAGAGGTCCTGGCCGGGCGCTGGGACTCCCAGCTTGGGTAACCCTCGGAGCATTTCTTTGATCTTTTCGAAGGCTTCTTTGCATTCCTGGCCCCACTGGAACTTGCTGTTCTTCCTTAGTATGTTGAAGAACGGGATTGCCTTTTCCTGTAACTTTGAGCAGAACCTACTCAGGGCCGTGAGTCTTCCGTTGAGGGCTTGGACATCTTTGATGCTTCGGGGAGGGCTGAGGTCAAGAATCGCCTGGGTCTTTTCCGGATCCACCTCTATCCCTCGTTGCCCGACGATGAAGCCAAGGAATTTTCCTTTGGAGACCCCGAATACGCATTTTTCCGGGTTTAGTTTGATTTGGAATTTGTCGAGCGTGGTGAATGTCTCTTCCAAGTCTTTCATGTGCTGCTCTTTGGACGGACTTCTCACGACTATGTCGTCCACGTAGGCTTCCACATTTCTCGAGAGTTGCTCCCGGAACACTTTGTCTATCATTCGTTGGAAAGTGGCGCCAGCATTTTTTAATCCGAATGGCATCACTTTATAACAGAAGATTCCTGCTGAGGTGACGAAGGAAGTTTTCTCAGAGTCCTTCTCGTTCATCTTTATTTGGTTATACCCTGAGAATGCGTCCAAGAAGCTCAAGACGGAGCTCTGGGCCAACGAGACAACCAGTCTGTCTATCGATGGCAACGGGTAAAAGTCTTTGGGGCATGCTTTATTCAGGTCGGTGAAATCCACGCACATTCTCCATTTCCCATTAGACTTCTTTACCATGACCACGTTTGCCAGCCACTTGGGGTAAGACACTTCTCTGATAAAACCCGCTTGCAGGAGCTTCCGGACTTCTTCTCGAGCAGCCTGGTCCCTTTCTGCCCCGACCACCCTTCTTCTTTGGCGGATTGACGGGTGCGCTGGGTCCACGTTGAGATTATGCTGGATAACGTCTGGGCTTATTCCGGGCATCTCCTCTGTGCTCCAGGCGAATGTGGCCCTTCTTTTTTCCAGGAACCTTGTTAGATGGACTTGTTCTTCGCTGTCAAAGGCATTCCCAATTTTAAAGAATTTGCTGGGGTCAGTTCGTAGAGGTACCTCTTTTGGAGGATCGGCGGGGGCTTCGTACCGCCCTGTTGTTTCGTCGGGAAGGGGGAGCTTTCCCTTGAATTCCTTTTCGGACCCCGTGGTTTGACGGTCTCATTTTCCGGCAGACCTTCCATGATCCGTACTTCACACACCCGCGCGACTTTCTGGCTTCCCCTCACCGTTACGAGCTTCCCTGACCGGGTCAGGTACTTCATTTTCAGATGGTGGGTGCTACAAATGGCTCTGAAGGCGTTTATTCCTGGTCGCCCGAGGTACATGTTGTACCCA
>JAIOTZ010000198.1:0-75827 GCA_023374045.1 Limonium bicolor
AGTGTCTCATGGAATATTTTATCTTGTCATGCAAGCCCAAATCTACTGAGCAAGACAAATTCAACATCAAGGAGCTGAATTTTAATGCTAAAATCCAAGCTCAGCCAGCTGAGATAGTGAAACATCTTGAGAGCGAAGCTGAAATACCCGGGAATTGCAAGTTAGGAATGGTATGGTATATAGTTTGATTAATGTGACTGAGGTTAGTATTAGGGCGGCCCAGAGAATTAAACGACATCTATTCCCAAATTAATTTTTCCTTAAAAGTGTTTACAATTATTTGTAACGTTTTGGCCTTATTTGACTTTAGATATATATTACGGATATTATACTATTTAGATATTACGTTATCCTCCTAACCTCGTTTTATTTATTTAAGCTTTAAAATACTATTCTAGAATCTTCTTCCCAATTTATTAACTTTAGATATGTGGAGTTCGAATTCAATTTGGTTTTCTCCTCGTAGTTATTTAATTTCAAGAGTCCAAATCCTAATTGACTACTTAATATAATATTTGTTAACTCTCTTTATTCTTCTCTCAGCAAATATATTACCACTATTTTGATTCATTCTTTTAACGTGATTGTTTTTCTTTTCCATTGAACTTTGAAACCGTTTCCAATATATATTTATTTATTTCTAAACTACTTCCTTCCAAGTAGATGTTTATTAATTGACTTCCTAAATATTTTATTTCTCATCCTTATCTTGTTACAACGGTTAACCACGTTCTTCTATTTTCAAGTTGTTGATTCATTAGTTTAATTATAAGTTCTACACCTTTTAAATATTGGCAATACTGAATTATCTTTTGGTATTTAATATCATCTCTCCTTAAACATAGACTTTTAATTACTAAATTAATAAATCATTTATTGTTTTACAATTAATTTTCTATTTAAAACATCGGTTTCCTCACTCTTCTTCATCCGCAATACGCCGTTCCTGCGCTTGCACACTACACAAAATTTCACGCTCTCTTTTTCAACTCTTGGTGATTTCTCGCTAATTCCATCGAGGTCTAATCAATTCTCTGGTGCCAGTTAGTGAATTGTGGGGTAATGTATTCTAACTAGGTTGTGTAATTATTTTTACGTGTTGTTCAGCGATTCCTGATTGTTGGTTTTGATTACCTAGACGCCGATTACATCGACGAGCGCTTTTGATAATCCGGAGCAGTTGGGCTCTTAAGGGTTTTGGGTGATCCAAGTAAATTCTATGTTCAATGATTGTTTGACTGAAGTTTTGTAAAACTATTGGAAAAGGTTTCGAGGTGCTTTTATGAGTTCTCGGTTGTGTTTTGGAAATTGGGGATTGTTCCCACGTTTTGGAATTGAGAAATTGGGTTGTGCTGTGGATTGTGGTTCTGGATTTTGGGAGTCTTTCGCAGGTTGTACTCTATTGTTTGGGAGCCCATAGGTACTCCCCATGGTTATTGTTATTTGCGCTGCACACATTGTTGCAGTTAAGCTCTATGATCTACTCTATGTTACTGCTGTTTCATAGGGGGTGTGCACACATAAGGACTTAGGGTGAGGTGGTTGTCTGACGGTCCCATAGGTGACTGTCCTATTGTTTGGGGTCCCACAGGTGACCCCGTATTTGGTATTGTGGTGATCTCCTGTTGAAAGCTCCCTACTGTGCTTTTGAATGTTGTTTTGGATTCTGTTAGTTCGTCCAATGTTCTTCAAATAATTCCTCTCTGTTTGATGACAAATGACAAATGAGGTTCAAAAATGTATTTTACAGATTGAGATAGTCTTTAATCAGTTTTTCAGATTTGTGCGACCCTTTCTGTGTTTTTGTCTATGTTTTATGATCGCATGTATGGATGACTAAGTGTGGGGATCGGGACGACGGATCACATAGTTTAGGAAATATGAGTTATTAAGGCGATGTTTTGAATTACAATGGTTAAGAGATACTGTGCTGTTTTTCCAAGGTTTTGCTCTTGAATGTTCATTTTAGCTTCCGCGTAAATTGAGTTAACCTTTGTTTTGATGGTTTTTAGTTCATTAGCCTGAGCACCCATGGGGATTGGGTGTGGCGGTAATGCCCTGGATGTTTTGAATCCGCTGCTGTTTAAGGTTATGTTTATTTGAGTATTCACTGTTAGTAATTATTGGCAGTTTATGAATCAGCTTTATGAAGTTTGAGTTTTGTACTGAGGTACTTATTAATGTCTTTGTCCATTTAAGTGTTTCTCATATTGTTGTTATGTTTTACATATGTGTTTTGGTTTCTGTTTACGCGCTGGAAACTGCATTTAAGGACCTGTCCGAACGTCCGTCCGGACATCAATGTTCGGACAGACCCGAAAGATTTCGAAGGTTTTCATCATTTGGCTGTGTCCGAACATTTGTCCGGGCATCAAAGTTCGGACAGCATGCGAGGACGGGTCCAGCTTGCAAGTCTTGACTTATGTCCGAATTGCAAGTTCGGACCAATGTTCGGACCACGTAGGAGATTTTCCGAAGTTTGAAACTCGTCTTGTGTCCGAACTTTGAAGTCCGGACACAAGTTCGGACTTTGTCGCTTTTCAGTTTTTTTTTAAGTCTCGACTTGTGTCCGAACATCAATGTCCGGACACAAGTTCGGACATATGATTTTCTGCAGTATGTTTTCCTCGGCTTGTGTCCGAACTTCCAATGTCCGGACACAAGTTTGGACCAACTCTATTTTGCACTTTTAAGACTCGTTTGAAGTCCGTTTTTTATTCCGTTTGCGCCGTTAGATTTGTATTTTTATAAGCTATCATTTGAGGTAAAATCCAGGGTGTTACAAAAACAATTCATGAGGTGAAGTAGCCCGATGAAGAGGAAGAGTTCTCATTATCCAGTTGACTTTGATGGGTATAATGCTAATGTTAGTGTACTAGTTGATTATAGCAAGTTTTCCTAAAGTATCCCTAGGTATGAACCCAAGGGTCGTGGTTTCTAGTTCAGTCTCTATCTTATTAAATAAACTAATTAAAGACATAAACAACATTAAATTGAGGATTTTGATGCAAAATTTATAAACTAAAACAACAATATAAATGATCTTTTAAGCAGAATAGGGAAGCAACACTTTGGACTTGACAACCTGACAATGTTGAAACAATAATCCCAAAGTTTAACTATTCTATCACAGCTCTCACTCGTAGAAAGGAACTTAGTTTCAACAACTGGAGCCAGCTCACGTTCCACTCTTTCTAGTCTACAAATGTAGAAAAGAAGAGAGAGAAGGGGACTCGAGCCGTGCACACCAGCGACGCGCAGAAAAGAAGAAAAGAAGAAAGGAAGAAGAAGAAGAAGAAGAAAGGAGGAAGAAGAAGGGAAAGAAGAGGAAGATCCCCCTCACCATTGAAGCTCTTCTCCAACCTTATTCATGGCTATCTCTTCTCCCTTTTCTCTTATTTGTGCTTTAATGGAAGCTTGACCTCACTTGTAGCTAGGGATTTGGATTTTGCCCCAAAATCCCCAAAACTCCATTGTTGAACCTTGAACTTGTGTTTATGCTTTATTTTAGTCCATGTGCTTAAAGAAGATAATTATTGAGTGTTTATGATTATGGCTTATAAACTTGTCACTCATGATTTGGGGATTTGTTTAAGGTTTTACCCAATTTGTTATCTATGTGTTGGAATTTGTTGGTTGCTGAAATACCCCGAACTTAAATATGGTGATTAGAATATTTTAATTTGGTATTTAAAGGCCTAATAGTACCTAAGTAATTTTTGGTAAAGAAAATAAATCCAAAAGAAATGAGAAAAACGCTTAGAAAGCGGAAAACGCTAAAATGAGCGTTAAATAACCATAGGAGGTACGAGACCTCGGTTATAGTATCGTAAGGATTCCTAAGGCTTATTCATGCCTAATTAGTATACGGGAATGATTCCCGAAGAAACCGGATCCAAATAAGGTATTAAAACGCTAATAGAGCTTTAGCGCACGTTTTTCGAGAAAACCCGAAAACGTGATTCTAAGTAGTCAAACGAACCCGTAAAAATTATAAATCGTTAAATAACAATAATTAAGCATTAATGGAAGCTTAATATCCAATAAAAATAAAGAAACGAGAAAATTCCAGAAAACGGGCCCGGTTAGTGAATAGTGCTAAACCGGGTAAATTAACGAGCGTTTTCTGTAAAAGATGAAAAACGCTCCCAGCTCATGTATATTAGTGGGCCGGTTTTTAAGAGAGTAACTAGCTCTCTCACACACTTAAACTAGCTAGAAATAAAAAGAGAAAGAAATAAAGTAAAAAGCAAAAAGCAAAGTAAAGTAAAAAGCACCTCACTTCTCTCTCTTTCCTCATTTCTTTTCCCCACGTACTGCTCCCTCCT
Source organism: Limonium bicolor (assembly GCA_023374045.1). Classification (NCBI taxonomy): domain Eukaryota; kingdom Viridiplantae; phylum Streptophyta; class Magnoliopsida; order Caryophyllales; family Plumbaginaceae; genus Limonium; species Limonium bicolor. The sequence continues at coordinate 4,329 of JAIOTZ010000198.1, forward strand.
CTCTCTGTCGATTCTCTTCTTCCTCCTTTCTCTGTTACGAAAGTGAAGCCCTCTTCCATGGCTTCCTCACTTTCTCTTGCTCACACAAGCTACATCCAAGCTCTAAATCCAAAAATAATTACATATTTGAACTCCCCTCTTCAAGCTCTACATTTCCATCTTTTCAAAATCCGAAAATGAGCAACTTCATCTCCATGGATTTTGAGCATTTGGGAGAATAAATGACACCATTTCGAAGCAGGGAGTCTCCTCTTCCTCCTAAGGTAAAAAGTTTCAAGAAAAATCAATTTTTCTTCACTCTTCATTCTTGACCGATTTTACCTCTTAGTAACGCCTTGTTTTTCCTCATGAATTGAGCTTGATTTCAAATCCCCAATGGTGGAAGAACTCCCCCTTGTATTCAAGGCTTGAAACCCCTCTTAAAAGCTCCAAGGTAAAACCCTAATTAATGGCATTTAAGCCCTTTCGTTGAATTAAAGTTATCCAACGGGTTAAGGAGTCTAATTGTATCTATTTTGTGTTCTTGAATGTTGGCTTGGGGTTTGGTAACCCCATTGCTCAACTTGACCGAGAATGAAGAAGAGGAGAGGTGGAGAACTTAAAAGAAGAATTGTGATCTCAAGGTAAGAAAAACCTATCTTAATGCACTATCTATATGTATTAGGATAGTGGGATGGGTAAATGAATCAATGAACCCAAAACATGTGAGAAATTTTGCTTGCTTGGTATTGGAGGAAGTTGTGAAATTGAATTGCAAAGTAAGGGCCAAAGTGCCATGTATTTATGTTAATGCATTGTATTGGGCTTGGAGAATTGTGTATATGCTTTGGAGGAATTTTGTATGAACCTTATGTGCTGGTAGGACCCTTGTTGGGTGTGGCTAGCTTTAGGTTGAAATTGATGAGAGAATGTGTATTTGAGGATGTAAGGATTATAGGTGAACTATGGCAAAATTTTGGTAGGAAATTGTGCATTAAGGGATGTCTAGGTGAATGGGAGAACCAAGATGTGTATTGGAGTAAGTAGAGATGTTTAGTAGTTATGGAATGATAGTTGTAGTATGAGGAATAAGAAGGTAACAATCTGTAGCAAAGAATATCGAAATGCATTGTAGAAACTAGGAAGAATTAGTGTGCAAGATTTGGTAAAAGAGAGTTGGACTTTGGTATAGGTAGTGTAGTTGATTGGAAAGGAATTGGAATGGTAAGATGAAGTTGGGACAAGATGCAAAATGCAAAGAGGAGTAAAGGAAATGCACAAGTGTGCTAACTGTAACAGAGAGGAAGAAAAATCTGTAGAAATGGAGCAAGTATTGGGTAAGGATTTGACTAATGTGTTGAGGAGGTTTGGGACTGGATTAAGGCATGTTTTAGGATGCTTAAACATGTAGAAAATATGTGGAAAGATTAGGAAATGATTAGAGGTGAATTAGGGGTTAAAAACTGATGGAAAATTGTAAATTTTGACAGTTCCACGGGTGGTCCGGGTTTGCAAATCGGTACGCAAACCCGGACGATAGCAAAAACTAGGCAGAAGGCCATCCCAGGGGGTGGTCCGGGTTTGTAAACCCGGACACAAACCCGGACCACACATAAAAATAGGCAGAAACTTATTTCCGGACTTGGTCCGGGTTTGTAAACCCGGACACAAACCCGGACCAGGCTAAAAATGTAACAGAAAGTGGTTTTAAGCCTCTGAATGATGGGGAAGTGATTGGGAATGGTTTTAGATGTTGTTAAGGCCTTGTTTGGTGATATTTAAAGGTCCTAATAAGTGTAAACAAGTGTAGTAAGAGAGCGAGAAGTAAGAACATAAATTGACATAAGTAAAACTATGTATACCGGGATAACGGGGTAAGTACGGGAGTAGTAATTGTTGGGCAAAATAATGTTGAAACTATCTTGCTAACTATGGGCAGTGAACCCAATCATTGTAGTACAACAAGGTCGTATCCACAGGGACTTCGTAACTGTCTAGCTAATTATAAGCTTAGTAAATGTGCAAGAGGATATATACAAAGTGCATAATTGTAATTAGGGGTTTTGGGTTTTTGGGTTGTAATTGGAGAAATAAAGGAAAGCAATAAACACTAAACTATCTAATCTAGGATAGGTGTAGCTCGGGATAGGATATTCGCACCCGTCATCCCCTTTCTACCAATGGCTGAACCTCGAACTCATAGCTAAACAACAGGAATTTAATTAATAACCAAATCCCGGTCTATTTGAAATACCCCAAATCTAAATAATATTATTAAATCATTATTTATTGGAATATAATCCAAATATGAATCATTTCACGTACGCATGCAAACCCATGCATGAGAACGTTACGTAAAAATAGTCGTTTCTCCATAAACGCTAAAACGCCTTAGAAGAATATGGTCAAACATGACCTTGTATGACCCTCTAATATTCAAACCAAATGGTCATACAATTATTATATGAATATACAAATATATTCCCTAAGCTAAATTCAGTCAAAAACGTAAAACGCTCGGGAGTGCTCACGCCCGCTCCTTAAAGCACGAAAAGTCCAGGAGTGCCGAGGTGGCACGAACTCCTATAAAATTAATTCCTTGAGTTCCTAACATCATTATTAACCATTATAAAGAGAACCCACGAAGTGGTTTCTCAAAATTCAGCAAAAACCAAAGGAGGATTTCTTAGCGCTCCTTTTTGGCCCGGAGTGTCCCGATGGCCCGTAAATTATGTCACGGGTTATATAACCCCATATAACTCAATGTAACATCTTAGTATATGTTTATTTACTATAATAAGTGTTTACAAACACTTGGAACTCATAAGAACAATTGGTTTCCCAAATTTCCTTAGAGCACAAAAACACACCTTCGGGTGTCACGAAAATGCGTTTTACGCAATTGCCTTGTAGTTTTTGACATGCCACGAATTGGTAATCTTAAAAAGGGTTAAAATGACCTTCTAAATCAGTTGGTGTGACTAGTCAACAAGGCTCTCTATATGGGCCGATTTTGAGAGCAAAACTAGTATAAAATTTGCTTTAAAGTTTATAAAAGGCTTAAAATATGATGACTCATCATCCCATGTGTTATATTACTTAATGCCAAAGTATTTATGTCTTAATGGACCAGAGAGATGTCGAAATTCAGTCATGGAATAAGGCCATGTGAGCTAGAACAAAAACAAATGAGAAAAAGTAAAAAGTAGATCTAAGATCCACTTTATTTGATTCCTTCTTCTCCATGTGACCTTCCTTGTTCTTCCTTGGCTCTTCATGGCCGGCTATTGAGCCCCATTCAGACCTCCATTTCGTGACTCCACATGAAGAAGAAGACAAGCCAAGTAGCATTGAAAAATCAAAAGAATATACTCACCTTTTCTTACCTTGTCTTCTAGCCAAAATAATTGTCTTTCCAACTCTTGCTTAGTCACACCACATGACCGATTTTCATGCTGGAAAGGAGGCATTTATTGAGCCAATAATCAAGGTAATAAACTAAGGAAAAAGAATTGTCAATTGACATTAAAAATTTGACAAAACAAAATCAATTTCCAAATGCCTCTTGCATTTACGTGAGCTAAGTCTCACTTTCTTCCTTGCCCTCTTCATCCACGGTTTAGGTAAGCTCTCTCCTCTCTCTTCTAGCTTCATCTTCTTCCTTTGAAGCTCTTAAGTCCATTAATGGAGTTTTAACTTCTATCTTCATCTTCAAGGTAATTTCCTAGCATTTCTTGGCAAGTCTTGAAGCAAAACTCTTCCTAGCATAACAAGGTGTGTTCGGCTTCATTTAGTTCTCCAAGGAGATTGTCCAAACCAACATTAAACCAAGGAGCATCTCAAGGTAGGTTTTAAAGCTTGAAAATCCTTAAAACACATTTTTATGTGTAACCAAGTTCTACATCTTCTAAGTCTCTTTTCTTCTTCATTTTGATGAAGGAAAACTTGTTCTTTATCCACCTTAGGAGTGCCGAACTTATAAGGAGAAAAAGCCTAAGGTAAAGTCTTATAAACTACTTACAAATCTACTTAAGATCTTTATTCAAGATCTAACTCCTAAACACCTTCACCTCTTGCATAAAACCGAAGAGGAGCATCAAGTTTACCTAGGAGAAAGCTTGGAGATTCAAGAAGAAGTTCAAGCACTTAACCACCTTTGTTAAGAAGTAAGTTTACTAAGTAAATCTTTATGTTATAAGCTTTGTTAAGCTTCTAAAAAATTGTACAAAAATTATGTACATCTCCTAGGCTAAATAATACCGAAACTATATGGTTTTATATGCCAAAAATATAATCTATAACATATATAGAAAATATTTACCTTAAGACACATTTTTGTGTCACAAAATTTATTTATTTACAAATAAAATAAGGCCGAAATGTCTAGGGCAAAATGTTTTATTTTGAGCTAAGAATCAATATAAGACCTTACAATAATTTATACATGAGTTATATGACTCCTATGAATTTATGTATAATTATTATGACATATAAATCCACTTTTATATACTATATGGTCACTAAATATTTATGGCCGAATGCTCTAATTGATAAATGGGTTTTAATGACCTGCTAGGTATATAAACTTATATTATAAAGTTTGGAGAGTTAAAAATATTTATTAGTGCTTAAATGGCTAATTAATTAAGTTATGTGGTTTAAATGCAATTTTTACAAAGTTTAGTGGATTTATTGTGAAAGCCGAGAGTTAAAGGGGTACTTGGTGTAATTATAATATAATATAAGGTTAGGAATTAAGTTTAAGAATTTTAGATAATTTAAACAAGCTTAAAATAACTTTTTATTAAGTTTTGGGCTATTATGTAATTTATAAAAGTTGTTATGAAAGTTTAGCATTATTAGTGGGCGAATTCATAATTAAAAGATTTATTAGGCTCACTTTTGAAATTTCGAGGAATTAAATATTTAGACTTTAGTTTATAAGTTATTAAGAAACTATTATAAAGTTTTGAGATGAAAGTGTAATTAAGGAAGAATAAATGACAAAGCCGAATTACTTTGGGGTTAGTTTGGTAATTTAAAATTTATATATATAAATTCGGCATTTATGGAGAATTAAAATTAAAACTATAGTTTACATGTCATTATGTAAAAGTTATAAGATTTTGTGGTTAGATTGTAATATAAGAAATAAATTATTAAAGCCGAGAATTTAAGGGGCTAAGTTGTAATTTTTAGAGTTATAATATTTAAAAGCTATATACCAAAATATTAGGGATGGCTTTGTAATTTAGCTAAATAAGAAGTTAAAACTCTATAATATAAAGAGATTAGAATTTATATAAGTTTATGAATTTATGTGGTTTGTTTTGTAAATAACCGAAATATAAGAGTAAGGATTTAGATTAAATAAATATAGGTTCTACATGGATATTTGGAGGAATTAGAAAGAAAGAAGTTTGATTAAAGGAATTATGGAATTAAACTATGGCTTACATGGTTATAAGGAATTGAAAGATAAACAATAAATATTACTTATGGTTAAAAAGGAGAATAATAAAACTATAAGAATTTTATGTCTATGTATGACATATAATATAGTTTAAGAAATTATAAGTTGTTATGTCACCTAGACAAATAAAATAAACAACAAATGCAATAAACACATATCTGTGCATTAAAGGATTTATAAATAAATCAAAAGGAATAACAAATAAGTTATACATAAAATCATGAGGTGATTAAAAGAAATAAACCTCACATGAAATAACAATATGAGATTTGTTAAAAGATCCAAAAGAATTATTATATAAGGGTAACATAAATTAACCCTCTCAGTTAATCCTATTCTAGGACTTTGTTTGACCAGACGTTGACCGGGAATTTACAAGTAACAGTCTACGGTGAACGGTATGGGATTCTTGCAACCTGTTTTCTAACGGATTACACCGGCTTGTGTGCTATCTGTTGTTTGAAATAACGACCAAGATAATTAATGTAAAATGTTGTTTTACTCTTGTGCACTGTTGTATTATTTCATGTGCGTGATTGTTGCTGACTACAACGTGTATGTCCCACGCATACAAACACTACTATACCAGTGGATTAAATACCTGCGTTTCAGTATACCGAGGACTTGTACTCAAGTCTCCTCTCACTAACTTCACTTTATAACAACGTCATTATCCTAAACGTGATAATTGACAATACACATTGTGTTCTTGTTTAACGTCTTTATATGACACTTAACAAATATATACTTCGAGAATGAGGAGCCCAGTTGGATCTGGCCATGCATGCTACGGGAGTTGTACCTGTCTCAGGTCGTCTCCTACTACGTCGCGACGGAACATTCAGTTGGGAGGAAGACTCTATTCCTCCCGGGATTCAAATGCCCTTCAGTTTGAGAAGACTTTATTCCTCTAGTGGGATTCTATTTCCCACGCCACTCAGTTCAGGGTTTAACTACGTTATCTCCTGGGGTTTTTATACCCAACCTTCTCTATAACGAGGTCACTATACCTCCACTATATTGATATACTTTTATACACTGTCATCCCACTGTGTGGACCCGACAGCTATCAGACATTTCAGTTCAGCTAACTTGACCTTCTGTGTCTTGTTCTATGTGACATTATTGTCCTTGTTTGGATACTTGTTATCATCAGATTATGCTTGTTTACAGCTTTATAAAAATGAACTGCATGTGTTCGCAAAGTAGTTGGTGTGGCCCGTAGACGATGGGCTGCACGTTTTCCATACCAGCATTGTTTGCTGAGCCCCTTTGGGGGCACCCCCATTTTTCAGGTACCTGAAGTTTAAGAAGATCACCACACTGAGTGTAGGTGGGGTAGACCAACTTTGGGAGTCCTGTTAGTTAAATATTTTATTTCAGTATTTTACTTTGAGTTTGATTCCTAGTATCTCGGGTTGTAGCTGTATTCCTGACCGTGACATTTGAGGATTGTATTTGGACTTAGCCTTGTTGGTCACAAGGGTGGCCAATGGCATTGTAATACCGCCCGGTTGTTGTATTTATTTCCGCTGCAGTTGTATTTTATTTGGGAGTGATCGCCGTTCAGTTTATTGGATTTCGGGTTGGGGTATTACACTATTAATCCTAACCAATTTAACGGGGACTGAATGCTCGTTCAAATCCCCAATTCAATCAGAAGCATTAAGCACAAATCTACCCTAAGTTGCAATGAGAACCTCATCTCAAAATTAGTGAAAATCGGCTAACATTGATTTAGTCCCCAACGGTTTAGGTTTCTATCTCAGAATATCATTTTGATAGAATCCCACAATAGTGCTCAACTAATCGGTAGGCCAAACCAACCAATTTAACAAATAGAAGACAAATTGAGCAAAACCTTAACAAATCCCCAAATCATGAGCAACGAGTTTAGAAGTCATAAACCTCAATAATCATCTTCATTAAGCTCAAACTACAAATAAAGCACAAACACAGTTCAAGATTCAACAATGGAGTTTAGGGATTTTGGGGCAAAATCCCCATCCCAAGCTACAGGAAACTACACAACCATTAAAGCACAAAAGAAAGAGAAGGGAAGAATAGCCATGGGAGGTTGAGGAAGAGCTTCAATGGAGGTGAGCCTTCTCCTCCTTCTTCTCTTCTTCTTCTTCCTTTCCTTTCTTCTTCTCTTTTCCCTCTTTTCTCTTGTTTTTTTCCGTCGTTTTTCTCCTCTGTGTGGAATACCCCCTTTCCTCTTCTTTTCCCCTTTTAAAATCTGATTTCTGGGCAAATTTTACGACCGACCGAACTTGCGACCGGACTTGCAAGGTCGGTCGGTCAGTAGCGATTTTCGGACGCGTTTTTAAGTTCGACCGACCTTGCGACCGGACTTGCAAGGTCGGTCGATTCCAGTAGCTTGCAAAAACGCAAATCTGGGCAAAATTTCGACCCGACCGACCTTGCGACCGGACTTGCAAGGTCGGTCGGGGTCAGTATAACTTCAAAACGCTGTATCTTCTTCGTTTTAACTCCGATTTTGGATCCGTTTGCGCCCACGCGTTCCTCTCTTCGTCTACTTTACTCCTAGCTATGTTACTCCTCCTGTTTAAACAATAAATGTGTGAAACATCAATGAAACACAAAACTAGAGGAAAACAAGCTAGAGTGGAGAAATGAGCATGAAAAGTGTTGATTAAACATATGAAATACTCCCCTAAAACATGCTCATTTGGACACTCATCAGTAATTAATTGTGTATCGTATGAACATAGTATTAATAACCATGTTGGAAACATTATCAGTGGAACAAGTGTGAACCAAGATACAAGGGAACACGTGGTAAAGCTAACTCCGGTGAAAGGTATGATTTTCTCATGCCCCGTATGCTAACCGAGTTACGTTGATTTGTGTGCTGTATGCCGGCTAATCAAGACTAAGCATGAAAACGGTTTATTGCCTTTCGTTGTATGTCTTGTTGTATGTTTTGTTAGCTAACCTTTCTTGATTGATTGTGTGGCCTCACTTAGTGCGTAGACCGACTCATAGATGAGTTCTCCTTGTGTAGTGACTCGTAGTAAGAGTCATGTCGTGAACTAATGGGACCGTAACAACGACTAACTTATAAACAAATAATGTTAACGAAACCAAGGAACTCACTCGAATGTGAAAGAGCGCACGGGATTAGTAACCTCTCGATAAGGGAGGAGAACCAAATGAATAATCCACAAACAATAAGTAGTGGAAGTATATAAACAAACTCTATTGGAGGAATTAATGTTGGTGCAAGTCATGAACCATGAGAGTAGTAAAGTATGATGAGGGATCTCTAAACCCCTTAGCAAATTAGTCGACCCACTATGAAGGACCCGACTGATGTAAGTAATGTCCCGAACATGAGAGTATCGATACGTTGGGGAAACCCTTAAACCTGAGAAACTAGACGTAGTAATTCCCTAATCTAGTGGAGTTATCAAGAGAGATACTTCTAGCTAACCCATGAGATTGTAGGATACTCCATGAGAGGAGTGTTGGGAATTTGAGTAGTCCGGTAGAAATGGACAATTGTGTATTTAAGGAGCTAAGTGTATAGCCTTCGAATTGTAGGCCCGGTGCGAGTCTTGCGTATGACTCCACCCAGAGACCAAAGTAAGAGTATTGAGTATTGCGTAAGTATGATATGGAATGGTACCGAGTATTGAGTATGTATGAGTAAGTACTGAGTATTGATATGTATGAGTAAGTACGGACATTGAGCAGTGAGTATGCACAAGTATAGTAACGAGTAGGAGTAAGGAAGTGTGCGAGTAAGGTAAAGAGCATTGAGTGATGAGTATGCAGGAGTAAGTGATGATAGCGAGTGAAGAGTAAGTACGAGTAGAGTAACGGTATTGAACACGAGACAGAGTAGTGAGTAAAGTAACGAAGGAGTATGAGTAAGTAATTAACACGAATGGTGACTTTCGAATTGTATTCCCCAATAAGTATGAAACCTTGTACAGGTGTGTAAGTGTTGTGATGTATTTCGTAGTAATAGTATGTATGTAAGCATGTAAAATGAACTCCATGTATATCCGACCCAAAGTAGTCGGCGTAACCGCGGTTAGCCACGCGGTATATGCGAATTTCATGCGCAGCGTAAGCTGACCCCTCGGGGACCGTTTTTAGTTGCAGGTACCCGAAGCTGATCACCGTTCGAGAGTAGGACGGGACTGCTACTAAGCATGGGTAGTTGTATAGTAGGGATTGGCACTTGTATTGTAATGCGAATTTGGAAGCTTAAACTGCATCGGTAATTAAGGATTGTAGTATCACTCGGTATAGTAATGTATTGGAGTTGTAATTGGATTATGGTTGAGTATGCAATGGGAAGTATTGTATGTGTAGAGTAACTCGGTCTGTTCATATTCATCAGACCGATAGTATGTGTATTGTAACTCGCCTTGTTATCACGTGGATGACTAACGGCATTGTACACCCGCCGTTATATATGTAGTATCCGCTGCAAAGGTAAGTATTTGTACAGTAATGACGGTATTAGCGGTAGGGGTGTTACAGTTGCTCTAAATATGTCAATATTAGGCCTTGAGATAGATTCTAGGTCGCCGACTATTCAGGCATTAATGTGGGTTTCTATCAACATGAGGATTTTTTAGATACAAACCTAAACCGTGAGGGGTAAATCAATGTAATTAATTATCATTAGTGGTTCTGAGGTAGATTTCATTGCAACTTTGGGGGAACTTATGTTTAATGTTACTTAGTGAGATTAATCCTAACTGATTGTGAATGTTAAAATTAACTAAGTAAGATTTGGCTCATCTTAGGTTTACAGGGTCATTATCTATTTTATTCATATTTGGTTAGGACTAGTAGATCAAGGTTTGGTCGCTAGTTAAACAAGAGTTCTCGTTGTTCAGCTGAGAGTTCAAGAGTCGACAATCGGTAGTAAAGGGGTCATGCTTGGGTGCAAGGATCCATCCCGAGCTACATCTATCCTAGTTTAGTTTATTGTTTTTCATTATTTCTCTCCCTTATCAATCAAAAACCACAAACCCCGAAACAATTTACACTTATGCACCTTTGTTCCATATTTATGCACATTTACAAAGCTTATAATTAACTAGATAGTTACGAAGTCCCTGTGGATACAACCTTGTTGTACTACAATGATTGGGTTCACTACCCATAGTTAGCAAGATAGTTTCACTACTATTTTGCACAACACATCTCGTGTTGCGATGGTCGCAAGTGCCTTGCAATCCTTTCCTTGCTACTCCATGTCATTGTTCATGCTTCCTAAATCTATCATTTCTAAGCTCAACTCCGCTATTTTTGGATTCTAGTGGGAGGTAGCGACAAGTCAAAACCTATGCATTGGCTTATGTGGAGAAAGCTTTAATAAGCACTGTTGATAAAGCAATTGTGGGGACTGTTAGTTCACCCTTCTACCTCGTTGCCTAAAACTCTCAAGTCTTTATTATCCTTCCAACTGTATCCCCGAGGTAACTTACTCTTCAAAAGACAATCCCATTAGGAGGTCTTTAATTCCTAATGTTACTTTCTTGAAGATGGGTATGAGAAAACAAATTGGAGAGGAGAGCCTGTTCCTTTTTTGAACTTTCCTTGGGTTCTAAGATGAGGAGATTTCTATATCTCTTATATTAAACCCCCTCATATCCCGTTTGATTTAGAAGTGTCTGACTGCCTTTCCGTTGATAGGAGTTCCTGGAACAATATTAAATTGCAGCAACTTCTTCATCCTCATGAATACTCTTTCATTTCCTCTATTCATGTTAATCCCAATCAAGAAGACTGATGGGTGTAGCATTTCACTAAAGACAATCTCTATTCAGTCAAATCTAGTATCTCGGTATTACAGAGGATTCAAATCAATGGGGAAAGTTCTAATAACAATGACTATAACCAGTTAGCAAAGAGATTAAAGAAGTTTATTTGTTCTCCTAGATCAATTTTGATTTTCTTGAAATTCATAAATGGCATTTCTCCTTGTCAAGCCAACATTAGGAATCCAATAGGGGGTTAAACAAATTTACTTCTTTTGTGGTTTGAAGGATACTACTGCTCATTGTTTCTTGCAAAGTTGTGCAGTTACTTCTATATGGTCTAATCTGATAGATCTCCATGATTTATGAGGTTCTAACAATGGAGCTATCATAGATTGGTTCATTTTCAATGCATAATATTAGAATGATTCTAAACTTTATGATGTAATTAATTTGATGTGGGTGGTATATGATGCTAGGAACAAGTGTAGGCATGATTTGAGCTTAGTCCGGTGGTCTGTGGTGGAACAAAACAAAGCTTTTATATCATCTTATAAAATCTTCGCTAAAGCTCATTTGTAGATCGATCTATGTGGATCATCAGAAGTGACAACCCCCACCTCCATGGTTTATGATGATTTCTATAGAGGTTTTCACCAGAAAAAAATGAAAAACTCATAGATTGGAAGTATAATTAGAAATCGAGAAGGAATTCCAATAGTAGTATACAACATGACCCTCCAAGTAAAAAAAAAAAACAAACTGTTTTAGGTCCCATTCTTTTGCACCGGGTTTATTTGATCAGCTAGTTTATTGTCTCTGTATACATCAATTGTCATATCAACTATTTTTCTCCTCTACTTTTTCTAACTTTCAGCTGACAACTGACATCAGTAGATTATCAGCCATTCTTTGAATGGGGCCTAAAACAGTTTGTTTTTTTTTTACTTGGAGGGTCAGTTGTAAGCTTGTGGCATTTTATATATGAAGGTGTCAATGTTATATTTAAAATATATATATAGATATGTATGTTTTTACCAAATATGACTATTATAGATCTGCACCAAATATGGTATATACCATACACCATATGATGACAATTAGCAAATGGACAGAAAGATATCTTACGTCCGTTCACTGTCAATATCTTACCACTTCAATCATATATCCTGCACCATATCTCCGTTTGTTCCCCACTCTGGAGTCTGGCCCATTTTTTTAATTGTTGAAATTACTTGCTTAGACGACACCACACACAAGATCATACTATATGATATGAGTGGACAGCGACCGTACGTAACGTATGTATGTGTCACCTTCTTCTTCTTTCACTTATTGAACGTGACTCCTTTCATTTAAAAACCAGAGTACTTATTCAAACACTATAACACAACCACAATCCTCTGATTTCTCATATGGAAAACAAAACCCATCATCTTCTATCTCCAATACTCTCAAACCTAAAATGGCTAATCACTCAAATCCACTTCCTCGACATCACTCTCTCCCTATTCACTCTCTTCATAATCCTCTCAATCAAACAGATATACAACACAAAAGGAGGACCAGTAGTATGGCCAATAGTGGGATTCATCCCAAATCTCATACTCTATTACAAACAACTCATAACTGGAACACCATAGCTTTATCCACTTCACCATTCTTAACATACCGTTTTAGTGGCCGATTCACTGGTCACGCTGATGGAATCGTCACAGCTGACCCATCAAAAATCGAACATATGTTAAAAACCAGATTCACTAACTACCCAAAAGGTGAATTCTACCGTGATAATTTCCGTGAGCTGCTTGGAGATGGAATATTCAACGCGGATGGTGATGTATGGAAGGAACAGAGACGAATAGCTACATCGGAGATGCACACGAGTCGTTTTTAGAATACTCGTCCGTACACAGGGACTTGTTCATAACAAGCTATTGAAGTTAATCGAGAAGCATGTGGTGGTGGGTGGTGAAGATGGTGTGGTTGATTTACAAGAATGGTTGTTAAGATTCACGTTTGATAATGTATGTATTGTTGCACTTGGTGTAGATCCTGGTTGTTTGAATCTTGATTTACCAGAGATACCATTCGCAAGAGCTTTTGAGGAAGCAACGGAGTATACGACATTAAGGTTTCTGATTCCGACTGTTTTATGGAAGCCTATGAGGTTTTTGAATGTAGGGAGTGAAAGGAAATTGAAAAGAGCTGTGGAAATCGTTCATCAGTTTGCTGAGAATACAGTTAAAAATCGGAAGGCTGATGTTTATACTACAACAACTAGCGGCGGTGGCGGTGGTGGTGGTAAGAATGATCTGCTATCAAGACTGATATTAAGAAGTCAACAAATCAACAAGAAATCATCAGTTGAAGAAGATAAGTTTCTGCAAGATTTCTGTACAAGTATAATCTTAGCAGGACGTGATACAAGTTCAGTAGCTTTAGTATGGTTCTTCTGGCTAATACATCAACATCCACAAGTTGAGATGAAGATTATCTCAGAAATCAATCAAATCCTTCAACAGAGATCAAATTACAATCATTTCACGATGTTTGAATCAGATGAATTAGACAAAATGGTGTATCTTCAAGCAGCTTTATCAGAGTCAATGAGATTATACCCACCAGTCCCAATCGATTTCAAACAAGTACAAAACGACGACGTTTATCCAGATGGAACACGTGCAAAGAAAGGTGATAGAGTGTATTACCACACATACGCGATGGGTAGAATGGAGTCAATATGGGGTAAAGATAGTTGAGTTTAAACCGGAGAGATGGATTGGAGAGAATGATGAATTTGTGGGAATGAATCCGTATAAGTATGTTGTGTTTAATGCGGGACCGAGACTTTGTGTTGGGAAGAAATTTGCGTATATACAGATGAAGATGGTGGCTGCTTCTATTTTAGTAAGGTATGAAGTTAGAGTTAAGAGTGGACAAGTTATTGCTCCTAAGATTACTACTACACTTTATATGAAGAATGGACTTTTGGTGAGTTTTCATCCGAGATCATGGTCAGATAGAACTACAAAAGAAGATGATAGTGATGATGAGTAGTAGACAAAAGTTACTTATGATTGACATGCTCTAGCTTAATTGATGTGTTGCGTCGCGTGCGTACTTAATTATGTCAGTAGATGCTCTTATATTATGAGAATAATAAGTAAGGAGGTGCTTCTGTTTAGTCTATTATTAATTTTTGAAATGCGCAGAAGATAAAAGGATAGAATAGTTCGTGTTGAAGATATAGATGCGGTAGGATTAGATAAAGTCACCTGATTTGTCTTTATCATAAAGGCAACAATATATGTCATCGATATAAAATTACATATGTCATAGGTATACATAATATTAGCTATGATTATATATAAATAATAACCACCATATAAAAAACTATCTTAATATATAAATAATTGTTAGTAATAAAATTAAGTGAATCTTAACGTTTATGAACAAAAACTTTCTTATGGTGGTTTTTAGGATGTGTGGTGTAGGGTAATCCTTTTTAACTTGTTTTACATTTTATAATGTCGTTATTGACTCGGCACATTTTAAAGGTTTGTGGTAACGACCTTAAACCCTTCACTACATACCCTAAAATAGGTTTTCATTGTTTTAGCTTTCCTATGGTGGTATTTAAGATCTATGCTGACTAATACGTTCAAGTATATGTACAACTAATAATATTTTATTTATTAGTTTAAGCTATTATATACAAAAAATCGTTGTCATAGACATTAAGATATGTAAGCCATGTATATATAAATATGTATGTCATAGCTAAATAAAATATTGGCCACGGTTGTATATTGTTAATATTCCATTGCTTGTATAAAGGGTTTACGGTTTAGGGTCTTACAATGCATGTATTATAAACCCTAAAAATGTTTTCGGCATTTTTTATTGATCATATAGTGGTTTTTATGGTTTGTGGTATAGGGTAATGTTGGTGTAGAGTAATCTTTAAAAAATCGTTTTTGAGGCTGGCTACTGTGCTTGTAGCTTGTATTCTGTCGCCAACAGCCTATGAGTGCATTTAGTAATTTTGTAGCTGCAAATAACAACTTCTTTAAAATATTATTATTAGTTATCTGGTGGCTATCAATTTTCATATATATGGCTAATATTGTCCTATAAAAATGACTAACATTTTTTTCTCTATATGACTGACATTAATGTCTTTATGTAAAGGTAATTTGATGTCTTTTAGCGTAACCACAGATGGTATTTTTAAGCTGAGGTGATGATTGAATAGAATGCGTGAGAATGATGGTATTTTTTATCACAATGAACGAGTGGGGTAAAGAGAGAGCAACTCCTGTCGTGTTGAGTTGTTGTCAACATGGTTGTTACTTCAAATAGAAATGGAATGCGACACACAGTTTGGATGATGACAAACGGAAGAGTCCGTATTTAAAGCGAAATGTGTGTCATGCATCCAATCAAGTATATTCTCGGCCGGGTTCAATTTGTAGACATTAATGGATATAAGTTGTACATCATCAAATCAAAATTGGGAAAATTTTCAAACTCGTCCTAAATATATATCTTATATTCATAAAATAGTTTTGAATAATGATTATTTTATCTTTGATATTATTAGTGTTCTGTTTCATTCATATATTGAAAGACTAACGGTTAAAATTATATACATGTATCTCATATTATATTAGATTAATTTGTTTATTCATAATATTTAATCATTATATAATCATAATTATAAATATTTATATAACCATTAAAATGAAAATCAGTCAAAGAAGGTAAAAAATAAGAGAAAGAAAAACATGTAATTTTTTAAAAGTTTTGTATATGTTTAATAATAAAAATTATTAACTTCCTTTTTATATTTTAGTTATTTTTATATAATTTTATTATCATTTTAAAATATATGTAACTATCTATTTTTTGTAGTATTTTAAAAAAACTGAAAAAATTCATAAAACACCCTGAATAAAAAAGGTGGCATATTATATGTAAGTGGTAAAATAGTTAAACTCAAAATCATTTTAAGAACTTGGGGTTTATTGTGAATTACAAACTTCTCCATGGCAAGTGAGGAACTAGTTTCAAAATCGAGGTAGACCACGAATTATGAAACTTTTTTCGAAGCATATTATGAATTTTCCCAATAAAATATTATGGTTTATAGCATAAAACTATTTCCCTATAATATGTGTTTGGCGCTAGCTGATCACATCTATTATCAGCAGGTAGGAGTGAGCAAACGATTCAGTTATTTCGATTATCCAAAATAACCGTTTTTTCGGGTTCGATCACCGTATTTTTTAACCGTTCTACAAAATTTCAGTTATCAGTTTGGTTATTGGATATTGAAATTCAAATTTCAGTTATCTGTAATAACCAACTTTTATCAAAATATTTTTGAAAATTTTTATCTTTTTTTAGAGTAGTAATTTCATCTAAATTTACTCGGTCTTTACTTCACTCACTTTAGTCAAATATGAACTTTTAATTCTTTATGAATTTGTATGTGTAATGCACATCTACTTGTATTTGCTTCCGGTTAACTTTTGCATATGGTTGTCTTGCACTACAATTTTTGTAAGAAATTTTCATTATGTCTTTCTATTTACTTTATAGTTTGTTTTAAATAAATAATATTGTCATATTGTAGATGGATTCTTCTAGCGGGAACCAATGTGTACATGAATATGTTGCTTCGGGAAATGAGACTAATTCTAAAGTTCAAGTTGAAGAAACTGGATTAGGAACATCATCATCCACATTAGCTCCTCCTAAATCGACCGTGGGAAAGAAACAAAAGGTAATCCAACCTAGATCTAATGTTTGTAGTAATTTTATCAAGGTTAATGATAAAAATGGTGAGGAAAAGGCTCAGTGTACATCCATTGTCAGAGGTTTCTTGCAACTGGGTTTAAATCTGGTGGCACTAGTTCTTTGTGGGCCCATTCAACTTCTTGTGCTAAACATTGTAAGGTGGACTCGGGCCAATCTAAGATACTTTTGAATGTTGATGATGTAATGACAAATTGGAAATATGATGAAACTGAGATAAGAAAGGCAATAGCTGAGATGATTGTTGTTGATGAACTTCCATTTAAGTTTTTGGAGAAAGTAGGTTTTATGAAGTTACACTCTATTGTGTCGTGATTTATAGAGCCATCTAGGTGAAAAATTGCTATGGATATCTTTAGACAGTTTGGGGGTAGATTGAAATACCCGACCTTAAAAATGGCGATTAAATTATCCTAATAGGTATTTAAGAGCCTAATAATTATTAAGAAATATTGGTAAGGGAAAATAAATCCAAAAGAGATAAAGAAACGCTTAAAAAGCGAAAAACGCTAAATAAGCGTTAAATAACCACAGGAGGTATGATACCTTGGTTAGCATATTATATGGATTCCTAAGGTTTAATAAGTCCTAAATAATATATGGGAACAACTCCCGAAGAAAACGGATCCAAATAATGCATTAAAACGCTAATAGAGCTTTAGTGCACGTTTTTCGAGAAAACCCGAAAACGTGACTTTAAGTGGTCAAAGACCCGTAAATATTATAAATCATTAAATAACAATTATTAAACATTTATGGAAGCTTAATAACCAATAAAAAATAAGTAAACGAGAAAATTCCGGGAAACGGGCCCGGTTAGTGAATAGTACCAAAACCGGGTAAATTAACGAGCGTTTTCTGTAAAAGACGAAAAACGCTCCAACTAGTAGTAATGTGTGGGGCCTATTTTTTAGGAGTCAAATAACTCCCTCACACACACTCACACTAGCTAATTAATAAAGGAGTCAAAAAGCATAAAGTGAAAAGTGGGAAAAATAAATAATATACACTCTCACTCACTTATTCTCTCTCCTATTCCCTCACTTTCTTCACTCACGTACAGAGCAGCCCCCCCCCCCCACTCTCTCTGGCCTCTTCTTCTTCTTCCTCCACGATTGGAGCTTCTCCAATGGCAACTCCAACTTCCTCACCTTGTAAAGCTTCGATAATGCTCCGAATCAAAAACCGAAAGTAGATTTGTGCTAGTTAGAGCAAGGGCAAACACTTCCCTCTTTTCAAAATCCGAAAAGGAGCATTTCATCTCCATGGGTATGGAGCATTTGGAGCTTCAAGACTACCACTAGAACCACCTTCTTCTCCTTGTCATTTTGAGGTAAAATGTTCTTGAAAACTTACCTTTTTCTAGCCCTTGTGGGCAAAACGAAAATTAGACTAAAATCTTGTTTGGTTCCTTTGTACTCTAGCCGATTTTGGCTCTCTTGGAGGGTGAGAAATATTGTTCTTGAGCTACTCCAACCATTACCTACACCCTTGCAAGGTAATGAAATTTCTAAACCCTAAAACATTAAGCTTTAACGGTTGAAAAGGGTTAGTAGTTTAATTGCACTTGTTTTGTGTGTATTGGGTGATGGGAATGGAGTTTGGCAACTCCATTCCCCACATAACCGATTTGTGCAAGAAAGAGAGGAAGAGGGGAATTGAAGGAAATAAGGGCTTTAAGGTAAGAGCTCTCTCTCAATGCTATATTTTCATGCATTAGAGTAATGGGAATGGGTAAACAAATAAAAGAACCTAAACTATTGCATTAGTAGTGTAGTTGTGGAAATTTTAGTATTTGTGAGCTTGTATTTGGATTGTAGGCCTTAGAGCCAAGTATTGTGTATTTGTATTGGCATTGTTGTTTGATGAAAGTATTGGAGTATTGGTATTGACTTGAGTGCTGGTAGGACCCTTGTATGGGTGTGGCTAGAATAGGAATGATTTTGGTGATAATGGGTATGTGTGGATAAGTGAGAATTGTAGATGAACTATGGTGAAATTTCGGTAGGAATTATGTATTTAAGAATGACTTGGTGAATGGGAGAACCAAGGTGTATATTGGATTGAGTAGGTATGTTTAGTTGTGATGAAGTGGTAGTTGTAGTATGAGAAATGAGAAGTGTAAAATCTGTAGCAAAGTGTATCAAAATGTATTGGAGAAGTTAGGAAAAGTTAATGTGCAAGAATTGGTAAAAAGAGTGTTGGACTTGGGTATAGATATTGTAGTTGCTTGGAAATGAATTGGAATGGTAAAATGAAGTTAGAGCAAAGTGCTAAATGCAAAGAGAAGTGTAGGAATGCACAAGTGTGCAAAGTATGAAAATGTGAATGGAAATTTGTAGAATTTGAGCAAGAAGTTGAGTAGGTATTGGACCAGGGATTTAAGGAGTTTTAGTGAGTGTTTGAGTGTGTTTAAATATGTACGAAACATGTGGAAAGATTATGGAATGATTGGAGGTGGATTAAGGGTTGATTAGGGGTTGAAAAATGACCTTAATAGCAGTTTTTAGCAGGGTCCGGGACTTAGGATATGTACCAAGTCCCGGACCGCTTCAAAAAATGGCCCGAGAGCGAATGCAGGAATTGGTCCGGGACTAAGTCCAGGACCAAGTCCAGGACCAGGTGTAAAAATAGGCCGAGAGTAAGTTAAGTGTTGGTCCGGGACTAGGGTCCGGACCAAGTCCCGGACCACCCCCAGAATTCAGTAGAGATGTTTTTAAGGGTTCTAAACATGGGGGATTGGCAATGGTTTTAGAAGTTGTTAAGGCCTTTTTTGGTGACCTTAAAAGGGCCTAAGAAGTGTAAACAAGTTTGTGAAGTAATTAAGAAAGTTGTAAGTTTAAGAACATTAAGTTTAAACCGAAATAACGGGATAACGGGGTAAGTACGGGAGTAGTAATTATGTAGTATTGTGATGCTTAGTATTAATTGAACCATTTGGCATGTGTCATTGGTTCAAGAATAAGACTCGAGGAACAAGTAAGGACTAAGGAACAAGAGTGAACCAAAGAAACAAGAAGGCACCCGGTAACGTAAATTGCAAAAAAAGGTATGATTTCTTCATGCCCTGTATCCTAATCTGGTTACCCCGATTTGTGTGCTTATTTGATCACCTAAAGATAAATACATGAATCGGACTATATTGCACCTACTTGTGCTTGATTTAGGTGTCTTGATATTTATTGTCTAGGACACTAGTTTGTATAATTCATGAAATATATGAATGATGATGAAGTGTAATTGTATCTCGTAGTGTACTTGTATATGGTATTGTATTTATATGGATGGGTATGATAATGTATTTGTGTATGTGGTGAATGAATGACTTCTACTAATTCCTAACTACTAATCCTACTTAAGTGAGTAAATTGGAATGAGTAGAAGTCCGAGATAGTTTCGGCCACGTGAGGATGAGGAGACACAAGAGGTTGATCCGATTCCTGACTCTTAACTGGTCCGCGGCCCAAACCCCTTAATGGGTAGCATCCGGATTGGTGAGTCAAGTAAATTCCGGTGGTGGGACAGAGTAGTCCCCGGGCCGGAGGTCCCGACGACTTACATGAGTAAGAGTAAGAGTGAGTAAGTAAGTAAGTATGAGTAGAGTATGTATGCGTAAGTATGGTGTGGATGAGTAAAAGAGTAATCTCCACCCGATTAACCGGGTGGACAAAAAGGAGCTAACAAGTATTGGGTATGTATGGAATATGTATTGCGTATGAAACCGTATGTGTATTGTGCATTGTGGGTTTCAGGAAAGGTAAGTAGTATCGTTGGCTGTATAGATTACATGTATGAACTGAAGCGTATGTATGTCCTTTGCGTAAAGTATTGTAGAATATGTATGAAAGCGTGTAGCATGTATGTATGAATAAAATGAACTGCATGTATTCGACCAGTGGTCGGCGTACCCTCACTAGTACGCGGGGTATGCGGTTATCGTTCAGCGAAAGCTGACCCCTTCGGGGGAACGTTTTTAGTGGCAGGTACTCGAAGAGAATATGGTCAAGGTAAGAGACGGTGGCACACCCATGTATTTGGAAAGAAGTAGTGTGAGGAAGGGTAGTAGATAGACTCTTAGTGAGTATGTGAATTGGGAGGTATGTATTTGATTTGGAACCTAGCAAACTCGGTTATGTATTGTATGTATGGCATTGTGAAAGAGTTAAGTGTGAATGGAGTATTGTAGTATTGATTGATAAATGGAGTATGTTTTGTAAGTGTGTAGTACTCGGATATTCCGGTCCATCAGACCGATGCTGTATGTAGAAGTAGTAGCCTTGTTAGTCACGTGGGTGACTAACGGCATTGTATCACCCATTGTATGTAAGTAGATATCCGCTGTGTGTATCTGATATGTAAGGAGATTGGACGGTAAGCACTGTATTAATGGTAGGGGTGTTACAAAGGGACACTTGCCTTGAAAAAGTTTATGAAGATGAATGAGCAAAGAATTTGTATCACCGAAGATACATGGACCTCAGTGCAAATCTAAGTTACATGTCACTGATTGCTCATTATGTGGACAATGATGGGATTTTGCATAAGAGGATATTAGAATTTTGTCCAATAAGTAACCGTAAAGGAGAAGATATCGGAAGCAATGTTGAGGCTTGTCTTAGTGTGTGGGTAGAGAGAAAATATTCACAGCTATAGTAGGCAGTGCCACGATGAATGATGTAGTGGTTAAAAATCAAGATTTGGGAAATTGTGTTGTAGATTGCAATTACATCCACATGTGATGTATTTCTAATATTCTTAATCTGATTCTTGTTGATGGACTAAAGCACCAAGAGGCCGAAAATGCTATAAAAAATGAGCCTTACAGTGAGATATGTGAAGACTACTTCACAACAGTTCGCTAAGTTCAAGGCTTGCATTGAAAGGGAAAAATTTGAGAGTAAAACTTTGTTGAAACTATGCCAGCACTAGGTGAAATTCCACTTATTTGATGTTAGCTTCAGTTGAAAAGTTTGAGAGAGCCTTTGAGATTTATGCAGCGATGATGAGAACTTCAACCATGGGAAGTTGGATAATACTTCGAGTTTTCTTGAGGGTGAAGATTGAAATGTTGCAAGAAAGAAGATCTTATTTTTTGAAAAGTTTTATGAGTTGACAAAGAAAGTCTCTTATTCTACATTTGTCGCCTCTATCTTCTTCAATAACATCATTCAAGTAGCTTTTCTAGAAGAGTGGTCTATAACTGATTATTGGTAGTTTCAATCCATGGTTACAAACAAGATGAAGAAGAAATGCAAGGAGTAGGGGTGATCTTCAGCATTAATATGTTATTTGCATCCTTGACCCACAACACTAGCTTAAATATGTTGAATTTGTTGACAAAGATATGCACCCCTTTCTATTTATATATATAAATTTCTGTTGACATGTTTTCTATTAATGATGGATAATTGTATATCGACAAGAAATAAAAAATAGGAAAGATAATGTTTAATACTTAGTTTCCATATTAATTTTCTATGTTAGAAGAAGGGCTATACTGATTTGATATACTCTAAAGACACCCTCGGTATCCTACAAGGAATTTCTATTTAAGGAAATTTACTAATCATCAATTAAGATTGAGGAAGATGAAGAGAATATCCAGGAATTTGAAAGCGGTATTTGTAAATAATTTTAACCATTTAATTGACACAACGGTTTTGGACCCTAATTAGTATATTAGGATACTTACATTTCTTTTTTTATTAGTTGTCCCTAAGAAATTGACAAATATGATTGTTGCTTATGCCTCCGTGTAAATTTCCCTTTTATTAGAATCAACAAAAGTTGTATATTTACAACTACCAATTTCTCGTAAAAATTCTGTTTTATTTGAGGTTAAATTTGTTTATTTCTTTTTTTTTTATGAAAACTGGACTATATTATCTACCCATCAGAAAGGGAAGTTACATCGAAAGCAAGCAAAGCTTTACTCGGTTCAGGAGGACTATCAAGAACATTGGAACTGATCACTATCTAAAGCAAATTTGGAAATAAAGTCCGCAACTCTATTAGCTTCCCTCCCAATCTTAATGACTTTGCAAATATTAAATCTAGTGATTATGTTCTCACATGCTCTAAACAAGCTCTCACAAGGATGAGTATTGCTTCTTTAATTATTTGTTGATCAGGAAGACCGCCTCGTGAGAATCTAACTCAATAATAATATTATTGGCAGCTAGAGACCATCAAGCACGGCCCAAATTTCAACTTCATGTGTTATAACCCAAGTTCGGTGCAGTTGTTTTTCGTCTCAATGTTGTGTTAAGCTAGTTATTCTGAATTCAGGACGCATATGTCTTTTGGATTAAAGACGAGGGTGAGACAGTCTTTTTCCTTCTATTTATTTATGGTAAGTATTAATTAACTAAGGAGTTAATTAATCACCACGCTCTACATCACGATCAGTCATTCCCTCATTTGACAGTTTCCTGACATTACTTATCTCTCTCTTCTCTCTCAAGTGCCGTTCATCTTCTCGATCAGTCAAGGCTCCGCTGTCGTCATTTCTGCTATCAAAGTTTGGCTGTGCATTGCTACTTCCTTGCGAATTCCTGGTCACTTCGAGGTAGGATTGTCAGATTATTCTCCCTTTGATTCTTCAGTTCCTAAAACCTCCCCGTTCTAATTGTCCTCTGCAATTCGATTGTGATTCAGCGTTGGTTCCTGCGTCTCTATCAATTTCTCCTGTTGTTGGCTTCCTCTGCGAGTTCGTTGTCCAATTCAGGTGAGGGTTTGTGATTTCGTTCTTCATTGCAGTTTCTGAGTTTAGGGGTTTAGTGTTTTTGAATTAGGGTTTGTCTCTGCAATTGTGTTTTGTTCAGAGTATTGGCATCTTGTTTTGGGCTGCACCGTTGGCTGATTTTGCTGCTACAGATTGGTTTCTCCTCTGCTAATTCGAGGTAGGTGGCTTGTGGATTCGATTAGTGTGTTTGGCTGTGGGGAGTTGCAATTGTCTTCTGGTTATATTGATTTGCGTTCGTGGCTGTTCTACCTCTGTTTTGTGATTGTTTACCCTCATTTAAACCCCCATAGTGTTAGCATAGGTTCTGGCTTTTACCATTGCAAATTGGTGATGTTTTTGGCTTCTGTTCGTGTGCAATTCGTTTATGAAAACTGGATTTCTCGATGTGTCCAAACGTCTGTCCGAACTTTGAAGTCCAGACAGACCCTGTTACACTCTGGTTTTTCTGTGTTTTTTACTGTGTCCGGACTTCCGTCCAAGCTTCGATGTTCAGACGGGATGCGAGGACGAAACCGGCTTACAAGTCTCGAACGGTGTCCGAACTTGTAAGTCCGAACAGAAGTTCGGACACTTTGTTGGTTTCTTCTGATTTTGGTTCGACCTGTGTCCGAGCTTTGATGTCCGGACACAAGGTCGGACGCCACCACGTATCTGATTTCCGAAAAACGTCCGAACATCAGTCCGAGCTTTGATGTTCGGACACTCCTCTGTTCCTCCCTCAGATTTAAGTTCGACTTGTGTCCGAACTTCGACGTTCAGACACATGTTCGGACACGGTGCTGTTTTTGCCTAAACATGCTCGTTTGAGCTTCGTTTTGCCTTCCGTTTGCGGGGTTGGATTCCCCATTGATTATAAAGCTTTCTATCTGCTTTGTGGTGCAATTGGTGCACATACGCTTATCTGTGTTAAGCTTCTGTTTTGGGACCTAGTTACTCTGTATATGAACCGTGGATGGTTGGTTTAGCTATCTCGTAGCGCACTGCGTAGGACGTCCTTCTATATTCACGTGTGTGTTCCCTGTTCTGTTCACAGGTGTTCCACCTGTTCTGCTCACGAGTGATGTTTCCTCGTTCTGTTCACGGATTACATTCGTTATGTCTGCATGTTGTGATAATCTAGTGTCCCTCTCTGTTTTCGATTCCGTGTGTTTGGAATTCTGTTTAGTCCTGTTGATTGGACTTCTGCTTCTGACTTCTGATTTGGAACAAGACTTTCCTTTTTGTTAACTTCTGATTTGATAATGTTCTTCAAATGTTTTTAGTGGTTGATGAAGTTAGTCATCTAATGGGTATGGTTGTGTGCTCATTCCCCTACTTCTAACATTGCAGATTAATCATCGAGGATTGCCTTGATTCTTGAGCTTAGCTTGATAGCTCATATTTGAGATTTTGACATGTTTAATTTCAGACTTTGTAGCCTACAGGCTTTTGAACTACCGTAGATATGTTTGACATTCATTTTGGAGATAGTATTGTCATTTAATTATTTCGGCATACTTTGATTATACTTTATATACATACAAGTATTTTCGTTTGGACCTTTATTGTGTTTGCGAACTTTAGCTTAGAGCTAGTAATACACGACGTGTAATGTCCCTAACTCCTAGGCTAGTGTTGGGGTGTTACATCATGAATGCTAGTCTATCCTAGTCCATGGGTGAAGCCTTCAATCCACTGACCTCTATGATCTCTATAGGTGCCACCTGTTGTGAGACTACACCATCCTGTTGGCTTGTTCGGGAGGGGGAAGCCAACTGTTCTCAGCATTCACCATCACTTTGTTTTGAAGATGCTCTGCCACCTCCAAGAAACCCTGTAATTTAAAAATTACCATAGAGATTGACATGCCTATCAGAGCAAGGTTATTGTAGAATGCCATTCTGAGTTGCAAGGACTCAGAGCAAGGGGTTCTTTAAATTAAGTATTAACCATTTTTGCAGAATCATTCTATTTTAGAACATGGCAGTGTCCTCACTTTTCCAGCAGGCATCACATAATTTTTTTGGGATAAGGCCACGCTTAAAGAAAAGGTTTTCTGTTTTTTAAGCCGCATAAACAAGTTTTTAGAGACGGTGAATTCACCAATTTTGCCACATTTCCAATAAATAGAATCATGCTAAGAATTTGTAATTTAGTGTCAAAATTTCTATACTTATTCGGAAGAATTTTAGTCCATAACCATCTTGATTATTAAAAAGTCTCCAACTCAACCTAGCAAGACAAGCCATCTTTCCTTCCACTGTCCTTGTGTCCCCAAAGAAAGCTCTGTTAATCTTGTCAAACCTTTGTCAAATAGAACAATTCATAAATCTTTTACATTTTTTCCAAATTACCACATCAAATTTTCAGGCTATTGGAAATCCTAGTGCATTTCACCTATGCATTACTTCTGAGGATATAACTAATATATGGAAAATGATTGTCGCAATGATCAATAAAATGTCACGCAACTGCCCATCTTCCATAAATAAATATTGCAGAGATATATTTCGGCCGAATGCACTCTTTTTAGCAATGGCCGAACAACAAAAACCCTGCAGGCTCGTAGTTGTAAATTACACTAGAAGAAAAATGTGAGAGTACTGCAAAATGAAGCTTCAACACGTTTGAATACTCCAGCTCCAACATATATTTGAGACCATCTTACATACATCACTAATTAGATTGAGCATGAATACCAAGTCAACTAAATGATTAGATGTATGGAAAATGATTGTCGCAGAGATCAACTAAATGAAACGCAACTGCCCATCTTCCACAACTAAATATCGCAGGGAAATCTTTCGGCAATATGCACATTTTTCAGCATTGGCCGATACACACAATCACTGCAGGTTGGTAACTATAGACTGCACTAAAAAAATGAGAGATCTGTAAAGCATGCTTCAACACATTTGAATGCTCCAGCTCCAACACATTTAAATTTACCAGTGCATCACTTATCTTGAGCACGTATACCAAGTAAATCTAGGCTCAAGCTAAGAAAGAAAGAACAATTACTGTTGGTTTTTACTTTGATTTAATTTATGGAAAATGATTGTCGCAGAGATCAATTAAATGAAACGCAACTGCCCATCTTCCACAAATAAATATAGCAGGGAAATCTTTCGGCAATATGCACAATTTTTAGCATTGGCCGATACACACAATCCCTGCAGATATTAAGCTTAACTGAATCAAACCCAAAGAGAACCTACATTTTAGATGATTAGAAAATGTGAAAGTGAATTGGTTTGGCCTATAATGCAAATCAGTACAAACGATAGTAACTTCCATGTAAAAGAAAAAAGATTATAATGCCACTGGAAGACGACCATAATAATGCATAGAGTATGAAACTGTGCCAGCAGACAGGTAACACAGAAGAAAATATAATTAATCAACCGGCTGTTTAAAACTGGCTATTTTTAATTTATGCTTCGGGAAACTAGAACATCTCAAACAAGTTAATAGGAGAGTTCACCATATGAAGCAACAATTTATCAATACACAACTAAAAAACATTACAGAGAGATTTACAATTTAGCAAACCGACTCTGAACAAACCGCGGTAATAAAAAGGGGAATCGCGGTGTGCCAAATCAAGATAAATTGATCAGAATCGACATTGCACCAGGGGATTTGATTTACGCTTTCATTGACACGTTCACCGAATTGATATAAATCGCCGAAGAACGCAACGCCTGAGAAAGCGATACAAAAATTATGAGATCTAGTACCGGTTGTTACTAAATGAACAGCGACTGAACTGAAGACGGGAAAGGGTTTTCAAAGCGCTCAATGGAGAGGAAGAATCTTGGAGTTGGATGAGGAGGAATGAGATGAGAAGCGACACCTCGGTGTTTATAAAGGGATGAACAGCAATGAAATTTAGGGTTTCCGTTACGTCGTCGATTTGGTTGTAAAGGGTTTTTACTTATCATTCTAAACTAAGCTCAACAAGCCCTTATAGCTCAGTGGTAGAGCGTCAGTCTTGTAAACTGAAGGTCCGTAGTTCGATCCTGCGTGAGGGCATTTTTAACCTTTTTCTAACACTCTTCATTTCTTCAATTTCCATTTTCGTTATCTCACGATTTCCCTATAACCGTCCGTCTTCCTATTCCATCACCGTCTGTGCCGGCGGCTTCACTCACTTCACGCCTCAATGGCGACATTTCTCCGTGAAGCACTTCGCAAACCTTCCCATCTCAAATTTCTTGCCACCTGCTCATCAAAAACCGGTTTATCCTCCACCACCCCATATTGTGCAGTCAACCCCTCTTGGTCAACCAAGATTCGAACATCACCGGGATCTCCTAAACCCTGATTCCATTTCAGGTCTCCCATTTGCCCTGAATACCAATTTGCCGCCTTTTCCCCCTAGCTTCTCGCTTTCGTACTTTCTAAACCCAAACGCTGACCAATTTGGGTCCATTGACTCGGCGGTGGTAAATGCTGATGAAGGATTGGAATCGGATGATTCTAAGACGATACGAGCTGATAGTGTGAAGAAGAAGCGCAAGAAGAAGATGAACAAGCACAAGTACAAGAAGCTCAGGAAATCACTTCGGCTGAAGTCTTAGGTTGGTTGTTAGGTTATATTATTTCCCAGGTTCTTTCTATAATGGTCATTCGTTGCGCAATTGCTAAAGTTCACATGCTTTCTTGACTCACCCGATTTGAGAAATTTCTGATCTGTTGTGAACAGTGAGGACGTTGTAATTGGTAAGTGCTGTACCCTGTTATTGATATGTGATTGGAAAATTGAAGTGTTCAGTTCACTTTTCCTCCATGCTGGGAGGTTTTGTCATTAGATCCCACTAGATGGGACTTGCAGGAAGTCGCTCGTGATTAATGCTACGGCTTGTTTATGACAGTAGGATGTTTATTGCGCATTTTTGAATCATTCGATTGGAGAAATTTTTGTATTCAACGAGGAAGTTATACTTGATATGTGATTGAGAAAAATGAAGTATTCAGTTCTCGTATCATCCATGCTGGAGCTTTTGTCATTAATCCCACTAGAAAGGACTTGCTGGAAATCGCTCGTAAATAATGCTGTGGCTATTTTCACATTATTTCCAAATACCCTCACTCTATCTCCCAAATTTAGTGGCTCCTACTCATTTCTTCGCCAATATAATCCATTTACCGAAAGCTGACAGAATCCCCTTGTCCCATTCCATTTGTTGACGGACTATACTTGTTGTGGAGGGAATTAAGATGGTGTTGCTGAATCGAGATCGTGATGATGGATTTATCATGTTGAAAAGAGAAGACAAGACTGTAACAAACTATTAGCTGTTATGAGGCTTCTTAGGCAAGTGGCTGACAAAAATGGGTCAGAAAGTTTTTGGAAATCCAAATGGAACAGTGAAGTGTGGATTTAAATGCTCAGGTACTCTATTCATTTTCTAGCATTTGTAACTTGTCTTCTAAAAGAAACCCATGGCACAGTTGTGATGTATTTAATGGATTCATGCTACTTGAATGCAGAATGTTGACCTTTGTTTTCGGTCTGTCTTACTTTGGATGCAGGACCAAGTGTTCTGCTATTCCAAGAGCAAGATGTTGCTTCAAATAATATCTCAGGTGCAAGATGGCATGTTTCAGTCTGATTCTTGTTTCTGAACTCATTTTAACCAACGACAAAAGTCTCTATTTTTTCATCCTTCCTGACCTGGACATAGTAGAGGAGCTCAGCAGACCTGGTCTCATCTGAATTGATCTCGACTTTTGTTATTCTGTTTTACATATTCAAAGGTTTAACAGTTCAGTTCTATTTTGTGAAACGCTGAATTCAGTGTTCTTATTTCTGTTTGGTTTACAATTACATACATCCTGTTGATTCTAGAGAAGGGGAAATGTGTTGTTTCTATGATTCTAATTTATACATGGTACCAGTTTGGGAAAAATAAAGATTTTCCATAATACGTTCTCACAACAGGTGGATGAACTTATTATTAGTATTACTCTGCACATCCGACCCCTCTATATAGTGAATACTAACCACTATGTTAATGTGTCATTATTTAATTCTTTCACCACTTACCAAATGACCTGTAAAAGGGATATGTGAGAGTTTAGAATGTTATGAAGCGGCCGCTTGAATTGAGCGACAGGCTACTGCTCAGTTTGAGCCATCTTGGACCTCGACTGTTAGGTACAAACTAATAGCTCCTATGTAATGACAGTAATACTAGTTTTGTGCTTGAGCTAATTTATCTAGGTGATTAATCTTGTCCTAGAATTTTGCTATTCTACTGTCCCCATCTCCTAAAATCTCTGGTGCCCTTTTCAACTTCTTCAGTTTTTTGTCGATCATTTGTTACACCCAAGATGTTGTAGGCACACATCTAGTGAGGAAACAGGTGTGATCGATCCCAAATAATATTCGCGACCTTGATTCGGAGTAGTCGATGAATTCAATAAAATATAGTTAATCCCAAAGGCATGGTCATTTTTACTTACCGAGTCATAGAATCATAGTGTGGCCAATTGAAGCTTCTGTTGGATAAATTCCCTCTGTCCCTTTCTTGCACTGGTGAATGAACATCAATGTGGTCCTTCACTACTTATGTAGTGATCTATTTTCATCATACATCTAGTTTCTATCCTTTCTGCTCCTCGTCACTTTTTCAAATTTTAATGTTCACAATGATATGCCAATCTTCCGGGTACCCTTGCTCTAGGTTGCCTTCTCTTTTATTGAATTGAAAGAAGTTTGTAATTAAAAGTGTCTTCATTTGCTGCCCATCCGTCATTGCTGGTGTGAAGCTACTCAAATTTGGATCTGTTTACGCAAAGCTGAAGGTTAACCTAGTTGCGGCAATTAAAAAGCATGAACTAGTTGCTATCAGATCTGCTCATTTATCCGCATGCAGTATTCTACTAGTATTAATCTAGGCTTCTCGCTCCCTCCAGTTAACCACGAACTATTTTGTTATATCAACAGTTGACCACTTGTTCTTAATTATCCCAACTTTATCCATTAGCTACGTTAATGTCTCTTTAGTCTAGTGCTTAATTAAACGCTCCCCATCAAAAGCTCTCTGCATGTCCCTCTTCTCTTCCTGATCCACGTGCTTCCAGCTACGCCCTTGTGTTGTGTACATTATATATGGCCCGTCTCTGCCTATCCTTAATTCAAAATGCAGCAGCCCCACCTATCCATTCCATTTTAGCTATCCGAAAATGGCGCCTTCTTCTGTTGTACTGCTTCTCCACATAGTCTTTGTCTTCTCAGTTCTCTTCTTTTATCCCACCTCCGCGCAACAACAAGACACAAACTCCAGTAGCAGCATATTCCTCTTGCTCCCTATAATCAAAGACAGTGAAAGCATCTCATATTACACATCTATCAAACTTGGCACACGACCAGTCAAAGTAAATCTAACCATAGACATCGGATCACAAACCAACTGGTTACACCCAGGGCTCAGTCACTACAACGACAACAACTCATCCACAAAGAGTCCCTTCCCCTGCTGTTCTTGCCCTGATCACCCCAATGAAAATGATGGTGCCATTACTGGAACCGGAAGTATTAATCCATCGTGCTTGTATGAGAATGGCGGGTGCATAATCAACATGTGCTCAGCCTACATACCCTGCGGTGAATCTGATGTTGATCACTATGTCCACTTGATCCGTGATCTAATCACCTTCAGTAGTAGTAGTTGTCGTCTTCCAACTTTCTCCTTTGGTTTGATAGAATTGAAGGAACCACTAATTATGCCGGGAGTATTAAGTCTCTCCAGATCCCCTCTCTCATTTAACAACCAAATAACCGATTACTACAAACCCCACGAAATTCACACTCTACTCTGCCTCCCATCTTCATCCTCATCAAACTCCAACGGCGCCGTTTTCTTCGGAGATCTCCCACCAACCAAAATCAACTTCATCTCCAGGATCATGTTACCCATTCCTATATTAACGGTCAACTTCACCGTACCAAAGTACCGTTATGGAGATATCAACCTCGAGTACATGATTAAAATCAAATCAATCAAGATCAGTGGCACTCGAGTTCCATTCAACTCTTCACTTCTCGATTTTGGTCACATCCCATCTGGTGAATCATTTGACGGTGGTTCAAAACTAACCACCATAGCTTCTTACTCACAGCTAATCACAGCTATATACAGACCGTTTGTGGATCTATTCATAGCTAAAGCAGAAGCTATGAACATGACAAGAGTTCATGATGATTCACAGTTCGCTCCATTTCGACCATGTTATAGTTCCTCATCTATACGATATGATCCCAAGACTGGTGGACCTCAAGTCCCCATCATTGATCTCATGTTTGAAGGGTTGAGCTCCAATGTGTTACGTAAGAACAAACGTGTGAGATGGAGATTGTACGGATCAAACTCGATGAAGACTGTTTCAACTGATGTTGTGTGTTTGGCGTTCGTTGAGAATACTAATAAAGTGTCTGGGATACCAATGGCTTCCGTTATGATTGGTGGTAAACAAATGGAGGATAATCTGATTGAGTTTGATCAGGATAAGTTGATGATTAGGGTCAACGGTTTCCCTCTTGGGAAATATGGGACAAGCTGTTCGAAATTTATTAGGGATTTGGATAATTAGTAGCTAGAATGAATAGGGAAGTTATGTGTGTAGATGATAATAAGGGTAATGATTTACAAATTAATAAAGGGATGAGCGCTAGATAGAGTTTCAGCAGTATAGTACTATTATATATCCAGTTACTTCTTAAGTGTAATTTATAAGGATGATCCTAAAATATAATGAAATCTTAGCAAATATATAGTATATATATATATATATATATATTGTGTGAATTCGACAAGGGTGACTGTGGTTCAACTAACTCTAATGTGGTTTTTAGATTGAAATTGTTGTTTTAAATAAAGAAAAATGTCTACAGAAACATAATCATTCTATTTATTAAATTAAACAGAAAACAAAAACAGCTATCATTATATAAATCAAACCAGTACATCAGAATATGATATAAGTAGCTAGTCGCTAACCATCTCAATAAATAACAAACACTCTGAAGATTATAGTACAAAGCTTATTAGACAAATGACTTAAAAATGATAAAGGATGGGAAATTTCGCCATTCAAACACTCTATAATCTTGACTATGAATTACTTATGTAGTCACTAGTCACATGTCTATGTCACCTTCATCATGCATGTTGTTATTAGGATAAGAAACTTCAGACCATTCTTTAATTCAAGTTGGAAACTCCTTAGAAAAAAAAAAGGAAGCTACCGTCGTCCAACGACTGTCCACTCGATCGAATCACTAATCGGTCGTTAGTAGACCATATCAATCGTTATCCCCTGATTCCATCAATATCCATTATCTTTCATCCACTTGACCGCTACACCACCCGATATATTCGGATTCGTTGAACTAAAGTCATATATTAATTCCCGATTCAAATAAGTTAGTACTTTAATTATTACTAAGATTTGATGAGTTATGGCCAGGCTACTGACTAGGATTCATGTACATGCCAGTTGTATATAACATCATACTATATAGTATTAAATCGTGGGTGTAGCCAAGTTGACACTCTGATCAAATTCATCCTTGACCGAGGAACAAACAACATTAAAAACAACACGAAGAAAGACAAAGGTACTGTTTGGGTGACTATTTAGATTGTGATTGTTATTTATAACACACAAATCCATTTCTAAAATATTGTGTAGGTTAAAAGTGATTAACGAGTTTGAGATAATCCAAACCTACTAGGATTATATAAATGCACCTGATTTGCTTTTATCATAAAGTCAACAATATACGTCATCGATATAAAATTATATATGCCATGGGTATACATAATATTAGCCATGATTATATATAAATAACAACCATCATATAAAAAACTATCTTAATATATAAATAATTATTAGTAATAAATTTAAGTGAATCTTAACGTTTATGAACAAAAACTTTCCTATGGTGGTTTTTAGGGTGTATGGTGTAAGAGAAACCTTTTTTAATTCGTTTTATATTTATAATGTCGTCATTGACTCGACACATTTTAAAGGTTTGTGGTAACGCACTAGTGGAAAAAATGTTTTTAATGACGGTTATTTTGCCTATATACGTTTATACCGGCGTCGCATATAGCTAATAACTATATACCACGGTTTAAAACCGTCATTTAAAAGTGAGGTTATAAACCACGGTTCGTTTCGACCGTCGTTTAAGACCCCTTTCTCCGTGAGATCATTGACTTTATACCACGTACGGTTAAAAGCCCGAACCGTGGTATTAAGTGAGTATTAATGACGGTTATTGTGTAAAACCGTGGTATATAATTAATAAAATCAACAAATAAACCACGGTTATTCATAAAACCGTGGTTTATAGTCTTTTTTTTTCTAAAATCGTCGGCGATTTAGCGCCGCCTTCAATCTAATCTCAACAGAGCTCAAACTGCAGAATGAAGAGGCCAGAACATGTATGTTCCTTGTATGCGAATTAGGGTTGCAAAATAATGAGTGAATGTTGTATTCCTTGTTCGTCGGTGGGTTACAAAATTACCGTGTTCGTTGGGGGCTACAAATTTACCGTGTGTTCGCCGGTTAGGGTTGCAAAAATTACAATGAAGATGAAGAAAGGTGCAGAGCATGTGTTCCTTGTTCGCAAAAATTACCGTGAAGAAGAGCGCAGAGCATGAAGAAGAGGCGCAGAGCATTTGTTCCTTGTTCGCAAAAATTACCGTGAAGAAGAGGCGCAGAGCATGAAGAAGAGGCGCATGTGTTCCTTGTTTACCAGTTCGCCGGTGGGTTGCGAAGTTGAAGAAGAGGCGCACAGTTCCATGTTCGTCGGTGGGTTGCAAAAAAAAAAAAGGAGTTGAAGAGAAGAGTTGAGGCTAGAGAGCATGTTCAATTTGTTCGACAGTGTTGGTTGTAAAACAGTGAGGAGAAATATATCTAATAGGAGAAAGAGAAAGAGCCACGTTAATTTTCACCAAGAAAATTTGAATTCCCGCTTAGACTATATACCACGGTTCTACCAAGAAACCGTCATTTAAAGTTGTTTGACCATGACTAAAAACGACGGTTGTCACAAAACCGATACAACGCGTCAAAGTATATATGACGGTTCCACCCAGAACCGTGGTATATAATACAACGCGTCAAACTATATATGACGGTTCCGTCAGAACCGTGGTATAAAATGCATCACGTCAAGCTATATACGACGGTTCTGCGTGGAACCGTGGTATAAAATCTCCCGCCGACACTTTTTGTGACGGTTATGATAATAACCGTGGTATAAAGTTTTTAAATGACGGTTACGTGATTAACCGTGGTTTAAAGTGCGTCATTTAAAATCTTTTTTCTACTAGTGACAACCTTAAACCCTTCACTACAAACCCTAAAATAGGTTTTCATTGTTTTAGCATGGTGGTATTTAAGATCTATGCTGACTAACATGTTCAGGTATATGTACAACTAACAATCTTTTATTATTAGTTTAAGTTTTTATATACAAAATATTGTTGTCATAGACAGTAAGATATGTAAGCCATATATATATAAATATGTATGCCATAGCTAAATAAATATTGACCACGGTTGTATATCGTTAATATTCCATTTGCGTATATAAAGGGTTTATGGTTTAGGGTCTTACAATGCTTGTATTACAAACCCTAAAAATGTTTCGTATTTTTTAAGTGATCATATAGTGGTGTTTTTGGTTTGTGTATAGGGTAATGTTGGTATAGAGCAATCTTAAAAAAAAATCATTTTTGAGACTGACTACTGAGCCTATAGCTTGTATTTTGTCGCCAACAGCCTATGAGTATATTTAGTAATTTTGTAAATGTAAATAACAACTTCCTTAAAATATTATTATTATCAATTTTCATATATATGACCAATATTATCCTATAAAAATGACTAACATTTTTTTCTCCGTATAACTGACATTAATGCCTTTATGTAAAGGCAATTTAGTTACCTTTAGCCTAACCGATAAAATCACTAATAACTACCAATTTGATCAAAGAATCTATCCAAACATGATCATAGTAAAACCGTAAGAAGGAAACAACTAACTAGATAGCTTTTGACATTTATATTCAATGATGAAAATAGTGCCCACGCAGCGGTGGTCAACCCTGATCTTCCGGCACACTTTACAAGTACTCTACAGTAGAAGACAAATGACAAGTGTCACTAAACTAACTACCACTGCATGTCGAGAACGAGGACGATCGAGGAAGAGGTGGTAATCAAGTCGGAATCGGAACCTTGACCTGCCAAAGTCTGATCTCACCGTCTAATCCCCCACTAAACACAGACACAGTCAACCCACCACCACCACCATCCACATTAAATTCTAATGATCCCACAGCCAGTGATTTCACCGCTTTCTGATGCCCTTCCAACACCCCCAAGCAACTAAACTTCCCATCCACCCCTCTTCGCCACATCCTCACCGTCTGATCCGCTGACCCACTCAACACCAGCATATCTCCAACCGTAACTAAACACAACACCGCCTTCTCATGTCCATGGAGCGCTCCGGCTAACACCATATTGTATATCCCGGCGGTATTGACTTCCCGTTCCCACACCAATATCGACCTATCACACGCACCGGAGAACAGCACTACTGACGAAGATGACCTGTCATTATTCGTTATTGTCATTAGCGCTAGTGCATTGACCGCTGACTTATGCTTCTCCAGCGTCGCGACCAGCACGTGACGATGATTCCTATTCGTCTTATTGACTGACGTCCCTGTAATTGTAACTACTAGTTTTCTGACCCATAGACGGATCTTCCCATCAGCTGATCCGGTGTAAACCACGCCGTCAAGAGAAGAAACTGTAACGGCATTGATAGCGTCTTCGTGGGCGGTTATTGATTCGAGACACTTGAAATCTGACCCACGCCATACCTTAAGAGATTTATCCCATGACACGGAGTAAACAAGTTCACTCTCGTTGTCATCATGACGGTTGGGAAATGATATAAGTGTTGTAAGTGCGGAGACGGCGTCGTTGTGATGTATCCAGAGGCGTTTCTTGTGTCGACGGATTTGGACGTAGTTTTTTGGGAGGGTGAAACGACGGAGCTTGTCAATGGGTGTGGGGAGAATCGTGACTAAACGGTGCGACAACGACGAGGAGGGGGAAGACATCGATATCGACGATGATGATGATGATGACTTGTCGTGGTGTTCAGCTGGTTTGAGCTTCCAGACGCGGATCTTGCCATCCTGGTGTGCAGTGATGACGAAGTACATCTTGGAGTTTTGTCGTGATTGATGATGATGAGAGAAAGATGGATTTGATGGGAGCAGGGTTGGAGGAGAGGGAGGGGAAGGAGTGGATTAGAGTGAAAGAGGAGAAAGAGAAATGGAACAAGTGGAGTTGAGAACCGGAAGCGGCGTAGAGAAAGGGAGAGGAGAGAGCAAGGGCTGAGATTGGGTGAGGGAGTGTATGTGTTGCTACTACTGAGGCTGCTGGAGAAATGGATACTAGTGTTTGTGACGGTGGTTGATGGGTGGATGACATGAGATGGAGATTGAGCTGAAGGGAAGGGACTGAAGGTAGTGTTTGAAGAGAGGTGTTGTTGGATTCAGACTGGATACCGGTACTACTGCTAGTGGTGGTGGCGGCGGCAGTAGAGTCGTCGGACGGAAAGAAATTTTGTGATGCGGAGTTGTTTACTGAGTTGGAGGAGGAGATGGGGATACTCATGAAACAATGCTTCATGGATCAGATTGATAGATCTCTCCCTAGTTAAATTTAGTTGGTCTGATCTTTACAAAAAAAAAAAGAGTTGGTCAGTTATCCTTCTACTAAATTATGAATGAAAGACTGAGGTAGATCAAGAAATGGATGAGCAGTGCATGTGAGGTCAAGTAGTACTTGATAAAATTTGCCCTTTCAGCATTATGCTTTCATTTTTCATATGATTGGATACAGAAATAGAAAAGAGAAAGAGAGTGACTACGAAACTGAAGAAAGACTGTCTCAAACTCGAAACATTACTATATACTAGTAACTCTTTGTCTGCTACAGCTGCCTAGTTGAACTTCATCTTCTCTTTCGTGCGAATTACGTGCTTCAGTATTATTTATAAGCGCAACCGCCCATGGTTTCGCTTCGCTTCACTAGGATACCTAACGAGAAAATGATGAATGGTTTTTATTTCGGTGATAATTTAGTTATATCTATTTAGTTTAATTGTGTTGAATACGACAAAGTTTTAATTTTTATCGGATTCCAATTATCTTCTTTTTTTCACGTTATTTGACTATAGAAACAAGAGCATCAACTACCCTGATTATTTTAGATGAAATATACTATATTTCAAGAGCATAAAGGGGAATGGGTTTCTGGTTTTACTTATTGAAGCTAAAATTGGGGAATTCTTGATGCCTTCGGCTTGCCAGAGAAGAAGGTCTCCAGGAAATTGTTGCAGAATCTGACTCCCAATTGGTTATTGATCAATTACAGACGAGGATCCATGATGGTCATCCTAATGAGGGCCTGCTTAAAGAATACATTAGACTTTCTCATAGTTTTAATAGTTGTTCCATAGTTAAAATTAGTAGATCTTGTAATGCCACTGCTGATTGTATGACAAAGTTTGCTCTTTCTTGCCCAAGGAGATTTAGGAGACTTGAATCCCCCCGTCCGCGTCTGTAAGGTTGATAGAACTTGACATGTTACACTCTTCGCCTAGTAATGGCTGATCAATAAAGTTTTTTTTCGGATCAAAAAAAATAAATGACCTGAAAATGGGTAACTATGTGTTTCTTTTGATGAGAGTTTCCCTTTGACCAGAGGTTTTCCACGTCTTGGAATTACCCGGAGTTCCTTCTTATGGCCCGGTTCGTGAAAGAGCTGATAGTTGATAGCTGATAGCTGATGACTGATTAAGTAAGCTGAAAGTTGATATAATTAGTTTAAAATGACATTAGCTTATTGCAAATAATCTGATAATGTGTTTGCCGTTGCTAAGCTTATTTTAACAGCTTAATATATAATTAGATTAATAAGTAAATTTATATACATATTAATATGTTATAAATACTATAGTACATTTTAAAAATATGTTATAAAACAATATTTACTAATATTTATATATCATAATTACATATATAACATATGTATTCATTTTCATCTTACTAATTAATAATATATAACATAAAATGTCTACCAACTGTTTAATTAAAATAATATTTACTTATGTTTATATATCATAACTTCATATAACGTATATATATGCATAACTTCGTATATACTGATGTACCAAACTGCTATTTTTTTTTTTTTTGTCAATTCATAATTGCATAAATCACATATGTATTCATAATCATATAAATAATAAATAATGTACAACATAATATTTCTACAATACATATATTGCTAATTATTTAAGTAAAATAAAATTTACTAATATTTATATATCATAATTACATATATAACATATGTATTCATATTCATATAACTAATAAATAATGTGTAACATAAAATGTCTATAAATATTACCAACTATTTAATATTAAAATAATATTTACTAATATTTATATTTCACAATTACAAATATAACATATGTATTCATTTTCATATAACTAATAAATAATGTGTAACATAAAATGTCTATATTACATATTATTAATTATTTAATTAAAATAATTTACTAATATAATTGCTGCATCACAGTGAAATATATTGGTATTACAAAAGTAATTTCCAGTAGTTTGGTAACCATCTATCACAAAAGCAATAATGTTGGTATGAGTTGAAGTACGTGGAGTACAGGTAGGTGTAGAGAACAGACTGAAGCAAATAATAGTTTAAGTCATTTGAAAAAGGTATTACGGGTTGCATAAACCCACTCACGAACTGGGCCTAAATCTTCTTTTTGTTAAGATCAAAGAGGTGTTTTGCTTAGGAATGGCTACCACAATAATTATGTTTCGCATGCTGCAATGGGTTAGAGTAATAACTTTTATCGTTTCTCTCTCCTTTTTCATCCAAACTCCAAATCTTGTTGCTTTCCGTCTTTTCCTTTTATAAAAAATGGTCAACCCAACTATAACACCCTGGATTTTGCCTTAGATGAAAGCTTATGAAATTTTGAATCTAACGGTGCAAACGGAATTGAAAACGGACTTCAAACGAGCCCTAAAAGTATAAAACAAGTCTGGTCCGAACTTGTATCCGGACGTCTAAGTTCGGACACAAGCCGAGGAGAAAACGTTTGAGAAATTCTGAATGTCCGAACTTGTGTCCGGACGTCGATGTTCGGATACAAGTCGAGAGTTAAAACACCAGAAGACAAACGCGTCCGAACTTGTGTCCGAACATTGAAGTTCGGACACAAGTCGGGTTTCAAAGTTCCAAAAAATTTCCTTTCGTGGTCCGAACATTGGTCCGAACTTGTAAGTTCGGACATAAGTCGAAACTTACAAGTTGGAATCGTCCTTGCATGATGTCCGAACATTGAAGTTCGGACAGAAGTTCGGACACGCCCCATTCTGCGAAATCAAGTTAAACTCTTGGGGCCTGTCCGTACATTGATGTCAGACGGACGTTCGGACAGGTCTTGAGATGCGATTTTCAATACGAAAACAGAGTCAGAACAACCCCAAAATAACCATGAATACTTTGTCAATTGATAAAGAAATATTCCAGTAAGTTTATGCCACATTAGATACCAATAAATACTGCGAAAAAACCATTAAATCGATACACGAAAACTTTAACATGAATCATAATTATCCAGAACATCCTCTTAAACATGTCAATCAAATGTTTAAATCAACAACAGCGGAAATGCAAATTACCAGGACGTTACCGCCACACCCAATAACCATTGAGTGCTCAGGCTTAAACCAATTCATTAATAACTCCAAAAACGTTTTCCAAATACCATAACTCAAATTAAAATATTCTAAAACTCATCTCAACGACTCAGAAAACAACTCGTCCTTCCTAAGCTAGGTGATAGTGCATTCCCAATCCCCAATTCAGTCATAGATACCTGCGATCAGAAAACAACATACATAAAAGGCGAACGGATCGCGCAAATCAGCGAAACTGAGTAAACATTGACTCAACTCTTAAAATACATTTTGAAACTCGTTTTATATTTGCAAACCAACACGCACGCACAATGTTAACCAATTGAGATATAACCAGAATCACAAACACCCAAAAATAATTCGGGGGAGAGCTTTCAACAGAAACCAATTGTCAGTATACACGGACGACACCCGGATTGGGGTCGCAACAATAATATCCTACCTCACCCTAAGTCCTTAAATGTGCACACCCCCCAGAAGGTACTTTTGACCCAAAGGAGTAGATCATAGAGCTTAACTGCAAGTAATGTCTGCAGGCAAAATTATATATTATTCACACAAAGTACGACGACATTCCACGGAGTACCATAAGGTACCATCAAAATACACGGAGCACCATAAGGTACCATCAATCCAACAATTAATCCAGTGAAAGCCTCCCCAAATGTTATCCAATATTATTTGCAAAACATTGTATCCAGAACACACGGGGGAAAGTAGTTCCCGAATTCCAATAATATCAAAAAGAGTTTTACTTTTATCCAATCCATCGATAATTGCAAAACCACACGAGATAGAAAGTGATGAGCACAGATGTTTACCTGGATACGCTCACCACTACGAAGATCACTCAGCCAAATCACTAGAAGCGCCCGTCAGAGAACTCAGGGTCTAGAATTCGAATAGAAATACAATCAGAGACTCACCCAATTACAATAAAAAATAATATCAAGCCTTACCGATAGTTACCCCTTACCCTTCTACCTAATCTGGCACCAGGGAAGCAGCTTATCAACAACGGGAATTAAAGAGCGAGAGTTTTGTATTAGGCTAGATAACTTATTTTAGGCAAACCATTTATTTTAGTCCATGTATTTAGTCCAACCATTTATTTTAGTCCATGTATGTGTATCCATAGCATTTATTTCAGTCTGTATATAATATCTTCATTTAGGGTAGTTTTTCTGATCTTCTGTAATCTTTATGTAATCTTTCTCTACCTCCAAACTCTATATATTAGTTGTTAGTCCTAGGCTTGTAAGACACACAATACACAATACAGAAAGCTTTGCCTAAATCAATCTCTCTCTCTCCTTTACTTCTTTTCTCTCGCGTTTTCTCACTGTGAGTTCTTCTTCGACTCACTTTCCTACATGGTACCAGAGCACCAGGAAAGAAGATAATTCTTTCGTTCTTCCACAAGCAAGATGGCCGACGATGAAACCATTGACACCGGAAAGAAAGTGGAACCAGAGAAGGGCGCTTCTTCCGGAAACACCAGCATCAACGCCAGCGATCCCCTGTATGTTCACGCATTTGAACAACCCGGTGTGAGTCTGGTTCCAAAATTCAACGGCAGCGGATTCCAGGGTTGGAAATGGGGAATGATGATGGCTCTCAAGGCTAAAAATAAGCACGGTTTTATCAATGGCAGCATCAAGAAACCAAGCGATGTAGATCCTATTCATCTCTCGGCTTGGGAGCGCTCCAATTCTCTCGTCGTCTCTTGGCTGACAAATTCAGTCGATCCGAAACTGGCACAAAGCGTGATGTACTCTGAAAGCCCAAAGGAGATTTGGGATACGCTATGTAAGCGGTTCGAGCAAGAAAACCTCGCATCCATTCACACCCTTCGCCAAGATCTGCACCAGTTGAAACAAGGCGATGATTCGGTAATCGACTATTACACCAAACTCAAATAAATTTGGTACGAATTAGATCTTGCTCGTCCTCAATCTGTCTGCGTGTGTGGCGGATGTGTCTGCGAAGCAAAGAAAACCACAAATCGACAACGAGAAGAGGAGAAACTCATTCAATTTCTGATGGGTTTAAACTCTGAGTTTGTCTCAATCAGAGGTCAAATACTGGCGATGCAACCAACACCAGGCCTTGAGCAAGCTTTTTCACTGGTTATGCATGACGAAAAACAACGGGGAGGTCGCAATCGAAGAGAGGACGGGATGAGTTTCTATTCGAGTATTTCAGGAACTGGTGCGAATGAAAATGTTATGAATCCAAGAAACCCTAACTCTAGAAAGGGTGAAGGGTTTGAGCGAAAGAAAATTCATTGCACTTACTGCAAGAAACAGGGTCATACTATCGATGAATGCTATCAGAGGCAGAAGTGTTCACATTGCAAAAGAAGTGGGCACATAGTTGGAGAATGCTATCAATTACATGGAAAAGAAAAGGTTCTTGCCAAGAAGAAGAAAGCATACGCGAATTTGGTTGGTGGTTCAGAACAATCCACAGAGGAGAAATCTGCCACTGCGGATGGATTTTCAGCACGCCAGTTGCAACAGATTGCTGATTTAATCAAGACCAGCAATAATCAAGCTTCAAAATCAGAAGATACCAACTACTGTAACTTCTCAGGTATCGATCATCAACCTTGCGTTTTCAATTTATGTTTCATGAGTAAACAAACTGGAAACGATTTTTCTGGCAAATGGATTTTAGACTCTGGGGCTACGGACCATATGTCTGGAGCTTACAATCTGTTTGAAAATTGGAAAAATCTGGGATACAAGCGCACTGTGATTCTTCCTGATGGTAGGCCACGAACTGTTAGCATGACTGGTGATGTTCAAATCGCTCAAGGTGTCTGGTTGCGAGAAGTCTTGTATATACCTGACTTCATGTTTAACTTGGATTCAGTTCAGAAATTAACAAAACAATTTGGGTGTAGCCTGATATTTACCGCTAATCATTGTCTTGCCCAGGACCGTTTGTCGGGGACACCTAAAAGACTTGGCTTGGGCCATGCCGGGCTCTATCTACTGGACACACATGAAGCAGCAAAATGTTTCGGATCTGATGCACCAGTTAAATGCAATAGCTTAGGTTTTGTTTCTGTGATGAGTTCACGAGCAAAAGATTTACATGTTCGGTTGGGCCATGTGCCATTTCATAAACTTGTGCAAATGGGACTTATTAAAAGTAATGAATTTTCTTCTGAATATGCATGTGACGTTTGTTATAAGTCCCGAGCACAGCGTCTCCCATTTCCAAACTCTAAAATCAAAACCAAACGCGCATTTGAAATGCTCCATGTTAACGTCTGGGGACCATTTAGGGCAACCACTTATAACGGGTATAAATACTTTATATGTTTCGTTGATGACCACACTAGAACTACTTGGGTCCATCTTTTAAAGCAAAAGAGTGATGCTTGGCAAGCCATAGTGGGTTTCATCAAAATGGTTGCACGACAATTCGAAGCCACAGTAAAGGTTGTGCGATCCGATAATGCTAATGAACTAGGCAGCTCTAATGAAGGTAAGAAATTTTTTGCTCAAGAGGGAATAATTCATCAAACGACATGT
Source organism: Limonium bicolor (assembly GCA_023374045.1). Classification (NCBI taxonomy): domain Eukaryota; kingdom Viridiplantae; phylum Streptophyta; class Magnoliopsida; order Caryophyllales; family Plumbaginaceae; genus Limonium; species Limonium bicolor. The sequence goes on from JAIOTZ010000198.1 coordinate 48,461, forward strand.
GCTCACACACCGCAACAAAATGCGGGTAGTCGAAAGAAAGCACAAATATTTACTCGAAACAGTTAGAGCATTATTTTTCCAATCCGGTGTGCCACTTGATTATTGGGGAGAATGTATATTATATGCTACCTTTTTGGTTAATCAGCTGCCTACCAAAGCCTTACATGGTCAAACGCCCTTTGAGTGTTTATATCAAATAAAGCCCAACTATGCAAATATTAAACCATTTGGTTGTCTCTGTTATAAAACTATTGTCGGTATCAAAACCGGAAAGTTTAGCCCTAGGGCCCGATCTTGTATATATTTAGTAATTGACCTGAGTGAAATACCCCGAACTTAAATATGGTGATTATATTATTCTAATATAGTATTTAAGGGCCTAATAGTGCCTAAGTAATTTTTGGTAAAGAAAATAAATCCAAAGGAATGAGAAAAACGCTTAGAAAGCGGAAGGAAAACGCTAAAACGAGCGTTAAATAACCATAGGAGGTACGAGACCTCGGTTATAGTACGTAAGGATTCCTAAGGCTTATTTATGCCTAATGAGTATACGGGAATGATTCCCGAAGAAAACGGATCCGAATAATGTATTAAAACGCTAATAGAGCTTTAGCGCACGTTTTTCGAGAAAACCCGAAAAACGTGATTTTAAGTGGTCAAACAGACCCGTAAAATTATAAAGCATTAAATAATAATTATTAAGCGTTTATGGAAGCTTAATGACCAATAAAAATAAAGAAACGAGAAAATTCCGGAAAACGGGCCCGGTTAGTGAATAGTATCCAACCGGGTAAAATAACAAGCGTTTCTGTAAAAGACGAAAAACGCTCCAGTTTACTAATATAGTGGGGCCGATTTTTAAGGGGTCAAATAACCCTCTCACACACATGTAACTAGCTAATAAGTAAAGGGGACCAAAAAGCAAATAGAAAAGTAGAAAAGGTACCTCATTTTCTCTCTCTCCCCTCATTTCTCTCTTCTCTCTCTCCCTTCCTTCTCTTCCCCACCGAGCTGCTCCCTCTCTCTCTTCTGGTTGGGCGATTTCAAAGCCCCAAAGGAAGCTCCCATGGCTTCCTCACTTTCTTCCACAAGCTCTAGCTTCATTTGAGCTCCAAGTGTAAAACAAAATACATATTTGAACTCCCCTCATCCTCCTTTACATTTCTATCTTTTCAAAATCTGAAAATGAGCAATTTCATCTCCATGGGTTTCCCCATTTGAAGAGAAAAGCACACCATTATGGAGCTTGGAGTCTCCTCTTTCCAACAAGGTAAAAATCTCCATGAAAGACCTTATTTCTCCATTCTTGGCATGGCCGATTATGGTCTCTCTTTCTTACCTTGTTTTTCCTCTTGTTTTGGAGCTTTGTTTCAACCCTCCAATGGTGGAGTAACCTCCTTCTTGAACCAAGGGCTAAAACCCTCCTAAAGCACTCCAAAGGTAAACCTAGAATTTGTATTTTAACACTTCAATGAATTAGTGTTAATGAGGGTTAGTAGATTAATTATGTTCTTTTGTGTAATTTGGGTGTTGGGATGGAGTTTGGTAACTCCATCCCCCACAAAATCGATTTTTGCAAGAAAGAGGGAAGAAGAAATGGAAAAGAAAGAATGAAGTATAAGCTCAAGGTAAGAGCTCCTTCCTAATGCTCAATTTAATGCATTAGTGTAATGGGAATGGGCAAGCAAATAAAAGAACCTAAACTATTGTACCAAGTATTGTAGTTGTGAATGTTTTAGTATTTGTGGGCAAGTATGTGGATTGTGGGCCTTAGAGCCAAATAATTGTATATGAGTATTTGTATTGTGGATTGAGGAAGTATTGGTGAATTTATATTGTAAGATTTCTTGTATTGCTTGTAGGACCCTTGTATGGGTGTGGCTAGAATAGGAATGATTTTGGTGATAATGAATATGTGAGGATAAATGAGAATTGTAGATGAACTATGGCGAAATTTCGGTAGGAATTATGTATTTAAGGATGACTTGGTGAATGGGAGAACCAAGGTATGTATTGGGGATAATAGAGATGTTTAGTGACCATTGGGATGGTAATTGTAGTACGAGAAATAGGAAGTGTAAAATCTGTAGCAAAGGATATAAGAGTACATTGGAGAAGTTAGGAGAATTTAATGTGCAAGGATTGGTAAGGGAATGTTGGACTTGGGTATAGATATTGTATTTGCTTGGAAATGTATTTGGGATACTAGGAGTAGTATTGGTAGAGGGAGTATTGAATGGTAAAGGGTAAAATGAAAATCTGTAGCATGAGAGTAAAGAAAACAATTGTAAGAATTGAAAGGAAGTGAGGAGAAATTGTGTATGTGGATTTAGAAAAGAGTAAGGAATTGTTGGATGAACTAAGGCAATTTGGAGGGCCTAGATAGTGTTTAAACATGTGGGATTTCATGTAGGAAGATTGGGGAAGTAATGGGTAAAAGAGAGGACTGAAAACAGATTTTAAAACTGAAGTACTGGGCCGGACCGGACTTGCGACCGGACTTGCAAGTTGGGTCGAGCCCAGATTTACAAAGACGGGAAACCTTCTGGAATCGACTGGACTTGTGACCGGACATGCAAGTTCGGTCGGACCAGAAAATTCTCCCGTCAGAAACCTTCTGGAATGGACCGAACTTGCGACCGGACTTGCAAGTTCGGTCGGCCAGAAAAATTCCCGTAATGCAAGCTACTGGAATGGACCGACCTTGCGACCGGACTTGCAAGGTCGGTCGGGCTAAAATTTTCAAATACGAAACTTACTGGAATGGACCGACCTTGGGACCGGACCTGCAAGGTCGGTCGGCCCAGGAATTTTCACACGATGTAGCCTACTGGAATGGACCGGACTTGCAAGGTCGGTCGCAAGTCCGGTCGAGTCAAAAAAAAATGTTTTATTATATGATTATAGTAATCATATGTATATATATATGCCTATACCCATATATGCATATATAAGTGGTAATACACCATTAATGAAGTAGTAATGGTAAGAAAGTAAGTATATGAGTAGGAAAACAAGTATGAAAAGTAACCGAGTAAGTTAAGAGTATGAGAACATTAAGTACACCGGGATAACGGGGTAAGTACGGGAGTAGTAATTATTTGTATCGTAAGAGTATAGTATTAATAATAATGTTGGAACATTATCAGTGGAACAAGTGTGAACCAAGGAACGAGGGAACACATGGTAGAGCTAACTTCGGTGAAAGGTATGATTTTCTCATGCCCCATATGCTAACCGAGTTACGTTGATTTGTGTGCTGTATGCCGGCTAATCAAGACTAAAGCATGAAAACGGTTTATTGCCTTCATTGTATGTCTTGTTGTATGTTGCATGAGCTAACCTTTCTTGAATTGATTGTGTGGCTTTACTTGGTGCGTAGATCGACTCATAGATGAGTCTTGTTTGTAGTGACTCGTAGTAAGAGTCTTATTGTGAACTAATGGAACAATAGCAACGCACTAAGCTATCGAAACGATAAACGATAACGCAACCCAATGAACTCACTAGAATGTGAGAGAGTGTACGGGAGTAACAACCTCCCGATAACGGTAGGAGAATCGAAACGAATGATCCACAAACAATAAGTAGTGGAAGTATGTAAGTAACCCCTATTAAAGGAATTCTTCTTGATGCAAACATGAACCATAAGAGTAGTAAGGAATGACGAGGGATCTCCAAACCCCTTAGCAATTAGTCGACCCATTACGAGAGGACCCGACGGATGTAAATATGTCCCGAACATGAGAGTATCCGATATGTTGGGGAAACCCTTAAACCTGAGGATACTAGACGGTAGTAATTCCCTGAGCTAGTGGAGGTTATCGAGAGAGATACTTCTAGGCTAATCCGTGAGATTGTATTATACTCTGAGAGAAGAGTGTTGGGAATTTGAGTAGTCCGGTAGAACGGGCATTGAGTATTTGAGGAGCTAAGTGTATAGCCCTCGTATTGTAGGTCTGGTGGCGAGTCTTTTGTATGACTCCGCCCGGTGGCCAAAGTAATGAGTATTGAGTATTGCGTACGTATGAGTAAAGTAATGAGTATTGAGTAAGAAGCGAGTATGAGTATGTAGTGAGAATTGAATATTGAGTATGTATGAGTAAGTATTGAGTACTGAGTATGTATGAGTAAGTAAGGAGTATTGAGTAATGAGTGTACATAAGTGTAGTAACGAGTACGGAGTAAAGAACGTGTACGAGTAAAGTATCGAACATGGAGTGTTGAGTATGTAAGAGTAAGGAGTAGGTATGAGTAGAGTAGCGAATATCGAATATAGTACGAAGAGTAATGAATGAATAACAAGTACGAATGGTTGACTATCGAACTGTCTTCCTTAGTAAGTATTGAAATTGTATGTGTATGTAGGTATTGTTGTTTGTATTGTTGTAACATGAGTATGTATGTATGCATGTAAATGAACTCCATGTATATTCGACCCAAAGTAGTCGATGTACCGCGGTTAGCACGCGGTATATGCGAAAGTCATATTCAGCGTAAGCTGACCCCCTCGGGGGACCATTTTTAGTGTGCAGGTACTCGAAGCTGACCACCGTTCGAGAGAGTAGGACGGGGACTGCTATGTAAGCATGGGTAGTTGTGTAATAGGATTTGTACTTGTAATGTATCGTGAAATTGGAAGTCCAAACTGTAACGGTAAATTAAGGATTGTAGTATACTCGGTATAGTATGGTATCGAAGTGTATTAGAATTATGGATTGGTATGCAAGGGAAAGTATTGTATTGTGTAGAGCACTCGGTATGTTCATATTCATCAGACCGATAGTATGTAGTATTGTAACTCGCCTTGTTAGTCACGTGGGTGACTAACGGCATTGTACACCCGCCGTTGAGTAAGTAATATCCGCTGCGAAGGTAAGTATGGTACGGTAATGACGGTATTAGCGGTAGGGGTGTTACAAAAAGTGGTATCAGAGCGAAGTATCGCTCTGATGGATGAAATACCGAGTTTAGGAAAATACCGAGTTAGGAAGTAGAGACCTAGGGCTAAGGGTTGAGTGCTAGTGTGCGAGGACGCTAGATAGGAACTTCCGCATGAATCGGAAACCTACAACAACCATACCCCGCCCTCCGCAACCCACAGTATTAAGTTGGGAGAATAACGCCAGAGAGATGGAAAGACCTCTCACACTCGGGTAACACTCGATCTGGCAGTTGCAAGTAAACCTTATTAGAAAAGAACCTGTCATACGGTTGAGTCCAAGAACTAGAAGTCCCGAAGACGGTTCCCGTTGAACGACAAGGACCGCACTTAATGGCGGAGAAATGGAGATCCTAAACACAAGGATAATGGAATTTATGGCACCATGGGGCGACATGCTTCGCAGTCGCGAGAACCATGGGTAGCCAGCAAGAAGAGAAGCACAATCATGCAATGAAGCAAGGAAAATGGAGTAACAAGCCGAGACAAGAGAGTCTACGGACTGTAATCTTTGATGATACCAACAGCGGTATTTAGTCGAGGTTGGATTAACACCAAACCTACACGCCAAGAGGCGTTAATAACCGAACAACATAGTTCAGATAACTATGAAGGAAATCATAACACATACACCTATAGGACCACAACGTGGTTCCTAAGGGTAAGTCAAGTCTCGTTAACCACGGTGAAGGTGTGAGACACCAGGATTGACAACAACCATGTCAAGAATACTGAGAAACAACTCAGGAGAATGATCACCAAGATCAAAGGATCAAAGGAAGACCTAATCAAACCACTAATTGTGGATGGAAACAATGCCGCAACCGGTATACGTTAACTGAAAAACAACCTACCCGCGCACTTGCCTAGGGCAAGTGCAGCAACAACAGGACGATTGGAATACTTATACCAACCCGCAAATACTTACTACAGTACCGCTATAATGAAGGGAGTAAATATAGGATCACCAATCCTCAGTATCTAAATAATGAAACCTCGGAAAGGCCTAACGGCCCGACCGTTGTATTAGGAGTATACCAGTCAGCGAGAAGCTGGACTTGGTCAGGACCTCAGACATGGCAACGCCATGAAGAAGTACTTTTCACACCGAACCGTTATTTCAAACCAAAATTTCTTTCAAAAACCACAAACCTTCTTTTAAAACCTTGGATTTTTAAAACCCAACAGACGGAATTACGGTGAGTATCATAGAGTGATACAAGAAGAGTTGACAATAGAATACTTCACCTAGGCGTGTGACGAACGCTACTAGTGTACCCAAATACGGGATGTGGGACAACCGCACTTCGAAGGAGCTTGCGGGCCTGACAGATAGTTAGGTAAGTGGTAACGTGCCAAGACGGTACCCCACGTATGTACACATGTAGTGTACGAAACATGGGAAGTAGTCAACCCTGTTCTACGGACCATAAGTAAATTCGAAACAAGAACAGCTGGTTACCTCAACCGAACAAAGGAAGCTCAGACAAGCTACAAGCTAAGGAGTCAGAAACTCACTCCAGGAGAACCATTAAGAGTTGAAAGTGCAAGAAGCACTAACAACCGAATAAAGACATTGGACATGTCTTGAACATATTGAAGTAAAGTATGAAAACTGGAAGGAATACCCAGTCTAAGCACAGTAAGGCAAACGCCTAACATTAACACATCAGTGTTCAATGAACGGGACAGAATTCCCAGAACAACTACCACGAAAACACAGGGTGATGTTATAAGGTGCCGGAAATACCGTTCATCACCGGAAGGAATATCAAATCCGCTACAACACAAGGAAAAATACCAATGGTCTACCCTAAGAACGGGAGGCGTTACAACCCTCAACGGATAACTCAAATCCAGAACCGCAAGGTGGAATAACAAACTGGACATACTCATAAATGTCAACCATATACTATCGTATAATCAGTAATACCCGGGAGCAATCCAAAAAGGGTATCAAGTCAACACAGTTGAATGAAACATTGTGATAAGAACACCAAGTTGGAATGAACACTCCGTTAGAACACCGAAGGGATCCCACTTGACAGGGGATACCCCAAATAAATACATGGTATCAATCAATACCAAGATACAAAAAGGGTCTCCAACGAACGGAAGCGTGATGCGACGATCTTATTAGGGAGCCCAGTATCACCTCCAAGCCCAACAATGGCTTACAGAGAAGTAACCACTCGAGAATGACCTACGATGAGCAGAGCTTTAGGCAATATGGCTAGTATGCCATGAAACTATTACATTACAGAGTTCAACGGTTGCAAAACCTGTTGTGGACCACATGGAAAGTGGTCAAGGACGATACCAATAAAGTTTAATGACCAACAAGCAAGGATACCCCTCATAAATATGAGACCGCAAGAGCGGTGAACATATGGATCCCAAGAAGGGGATACCATCAGTAACTGTCGGGAAATATATTCCTTTCAAAACTACTAATGTAGTCAAGCTTGAGCATACAAATACGGCCAGGCAATGGAGGATAAGCTTCAACAGCGATTGATGACAACCAAGAAGTAACCGGTTATAAAACCAATGATGCTTAGGGAGCTCAGCAAAATAAAGGAATACCATATTCGGTATTGCCAAATACATGGGAAACCATTGTATAAATGCATGAGCTGAAGCTAGCAACAGCCGAGGCCATGTAAACCAATACTGTGCAACTAGTAAGAACACGGTGCGCATCAGGCGACCAATGTATGTGAATAATCACCCAATGCTATGGGTTGTTGTACAAGATGGTAGACAGACCGGGCAACAAGCCAGGAGTTTACACCAAATGATGAAGCATCACCTGAAAGAGTAACGATTAGTCCTATTGCGATCTCATAAGAGAGTTACTGCCAAGGGTTCACGCCTCTGCACTCTGTAGGACTGAGTGTTTTGGTATTGCATTTGTGCAGTAATGATCGAGTGGAATGGCTAGGAATATGAGGAAATGTAAATTGTGGTAAATCCTTCCTTTCACCAGTAAACATGGCACAAGCCAGTTAAGCAAAAGCTTAGAAACAAACCATGCGGCCTAAGGCCAAGGAGACACGACGAGTGTCAAACACCAACAATCACAAGATGTGAATTCCACAGGAATAAAGGTGAAAGGAGACTTAAGAAAGTCACAAGGACCGACGCATTGAAAATGCAAGGTCATACAAGTAAAGAACACTTGTAATGAACCAGGGAAACTGGTACAATTCAGAAGCTACTAACAGTAGAGGAAGCACTACAACCAAGTAGTGACTTAACCTCAACCGACAATAATCTGAAGAATCAAGTGAATGATCACTACAACACAACAGTGCATATAGATTGCAAAGAGCTGATTATAAATCTAAAACTCATTGAGTTAGAGCACGGTAAAGGAATACCACACTTGGTTAAAACCTTATTCCCACACAAGAGGACAAAAGATGATGTGTAACACGTTAAGGTAACGAGAAGGGCTAATACCCAAGTTCAGGTCGCGTAGCATAAGCTAGTGGCCCAAGATTCTAATAAATACACCTATAACCGAACCCGGTTAAGATTAATTAACTCCGATGAAATTCTTATGCAGGGACTAAACCGGTAATACCGTTAAGACCCATTGATCAATGCATTGTATACAGACCGCATGGAAACTCTGAACCACTCCATGACGCTAAGTGCCTTCGCACCAATGTCCATGTTGACACATGGTAGATTACGTGGGCGTAATCCCTTTAAGGGGGTAGCGAAACCGCGAAATGTATTTTTTACGTGATAGGTGCGTAAACTACAATGCGCATAGCGCAAAGAATTTGTTTTGATGATTGATACTTATGTTTACATAAACATTTGTATTCACTCATCGGTATTGTGTAATTTGAGAAGTAAGTATAGGAAAAGGATAGAGAAACTCCAGGGAATGAGTACCCCGATTGGTAATAGTATGAGGAATGAGTATGTATGGGAGACTTGTGGAGTATAATCGTATGAAACCGATGTCTGTAATGAGTCGAATCGGTGTACCAACCGATGTATTTTATGAGTACAATGGGTACAGTAAATGATGGGATATTACACCCATGAATTTCAAGTAATATAGTATTGGAGTGAGATTTAGTAATGATTGATGAGATGATTAGTAAGTAAGTAAGTGAATCATATAAATTGGAAAATGTATGTGTATGATTATGAGTAGCAAGATTAAAAAGATAGAAAATGAAATGATGTTTGACGAGCTGTCTGTTTGTATTGAGGTGGGAAGTGGAACTTGATTTGCTAGCGATCAAGGGAAGCCGAACACAAATTGGAGTGGAAGGATAATTCAACATCAATGCTGATCACATTGGGGTTGAAGGACTCTGGAAGCTCCCCTAAGTGGCCACAGTAATAACACTAGTAATAGGAATAATCATCATAAATTGGAATTTGGGAGATGTATGCAAGTTTCAAAATGAATTTCCAAAACTATTTTGGTACAATGTTTTCTCCAAAATTGAGAATGAGGATCGGTTTTGAAACCGCTCCCACGGGCGCTAGTGGACCCTCCATGCCTAGGCACGGGTATCCGGTCGAAACCATAGGAGGTGAAGCTAGTTTTGAGTCTGTGGAAGTGTAGAGTAGTTTGAAACCACACCGATTGTACGGTAACAGTGTGTTTTGTATTTTTCCAAAGGCACTGGGGCAGCGTTAGTCCGAGTAAGTATGAGTAAGTATGAGTAAAGTATGAGTAAGTAAGTATGAGTAAGTGCCGGAGGATCTCTATATGTGCAAATGAATTTGATCAGAACCAAAGGACCGTAGAGCCAGAAAGCGTAAGTGCTCAAGTCATGACGGCCGTGAACCAGAAAGCGTAAGTGTTCAAACGTGACCGGTACCTGAGGGATCACTCTTCATTGGGGGAGGATTGTACCTAATTGTCTGCGGATGGACCCCCTTGGAGAGAAGTAAAACGAATATTCTTGATTGCTATGCATGCAGTGACATGCTGTTTGGATGCGCAGTATGCATCATGTCAGACATTTGGGGTTTGACAAGTCATATGTAGAGGTCATAACCTTAGCATAGAGTATTGGTACAAGTAACAATATTAGATTCACCAACTTTGAGGGCAAAGTTCTTTAAGGGGGTAGATTGAAATACCCCGAACTTAAATATGGTGATTATATTATTCTAATATAGTATTTAAGGGCCTAATAGTGCCTAAGTAATTTTTGGTAAAGAAAATAAATCCAAAGGAATGAGAAAAACGCTTAAAAAGCGGAAAACGCTAAAACGAGCGTTAAATAACCATAGGAGGTACGAGACCTCGGTTATAGTATCGTAAGGATTCCTAAGGCTTATTTATGCCTAATGAGTATACGGGAATGATTCCCGAAGAAAACGGATCCGAATAATGTATTAAAACGCTAATAGAGCTTTAGCGCACGTTTTTCGAGAAAACCCGAAAAACGTGATTTTAAGTGGTCAAACAGACCCGTAAAAATTATAAAGCATTAAATAATAATTATTAAGCGTTTATGGAAGCTTAATGACCAATAAAAATAAAGAAACGAGAAAATTCCGGAAAACGGGCCCGGTTAGTGAATAGTATCCAACCGGGTAAAATAACAAGCGTTTCTGTAAAAGACGAAAAACGCTTCAGTTTACTAATATAGTGGGGCCGATTTTTAAGGGGTCAAATAACCCTCTCACACACATGTAACTAGCTAATAAGTAAATGGGACCAAAAAGCAAATAGAAAAGTAGAAAAGGTACCTCCTTTTCTCTCTCCCCTCATTTCCTTTCTCTCTCCCTTCCTTCTCTTCCCACCGAGCTGCTCCCTCTCTCTCTTCTGGTTGGGTGATTTCAAAGCCCCAAAGGAAGCTCCCATGGCTTCCTCACTTTCTTCCACAAGCTCTAGCTCCATTTGAGCTCCAAATGTAAAACAAAATACATATTTGAACTCCCCTCATCCTCCTTTACATTTCTATCTTTTCAAAATCTGAAAATGAGCAATTTCATCTCCATGGGTTTTCCCCATTTGAAGAGAAAAGCACACCATTATGGAGCTTGGAGTCTCCTCTTTCCAACAAGGTAAAAATCTCCATGAAAGACCTTACTTTTCTCCATTTCTTGGCATGGCCGATTATGGTCTCTCTTTCTTACCTTGTTTTTCCTCTTGTTTTAGAGCTTTGTTTCAACCCTCCAATGGTGGAGTAACCTCCTTCTTGAACCAAGGGCTAAAACCCCTCCTAAAGCACTCCAAAGGTAAACCCTAGAATTTGTATTTTTAACACTTCAATGAATTAGTGTTAATATGAGGGTTAGTAGATTAATTATGTTCTCTTTGTGTAATTTGGATGTTGGGATGGAGTTTGGTAACTCCATCCCCCACAAAATCGATTTTTGCAAGAAAGAGGGAAGAAGAAATGGAAAAGAAAGAATGAAGTATAAGCTCAAGGTAAGAGCTCCTTCCTAATGCTCAATTTAAAGCATTAGTGTAATGGGAATGGGCAAGCAAATAAAAGAACCTAAACTATTGTACCAAGTATTGTAGTTGTGAATGTTTTAGTATTTGTGGGCAAGTATGTGGATTGTGGGCCTTAGAGCCAAATAATTGTATATGAGTATTTGTATTGTGGATTGAGGAAGTATTGGTGAATTTATATTGTAAGATTTCTTGTATTGCTTGTAGGACCCTTGTATGGGTGTGGCTAGAATAGGAATGATTTTGGTGATAATGAATATGTGAGGATAAATGAGAATTGTAGATGAACTATGGCGAAATTTCGGTAGGAATTATGTATTAAGGATGACTTGGTGAATGGGAGAACCAAGGTATGTATTGGGGATAATAGAGATGTTTAGTGACCATTGGGATGGTAATTGTAGTATGAGAAATAGGAAGTGTAAAATCTGTAGCAAAGGATATAAGAGTACATTGGAGAAGTTAGGGAGAATTTAATGTGCAAGGATTGGTAAGGGAATGTTGGACTTGGGTATAGATATTGTATTTGCTTGGAAATGTATTTGGGATACTAGGAGTAGTATTGGTAGAGGGAGTATTGAATGGTAAAGGGTAAAATGAAAATCTATAGCATGAGAGTAAAGAAAACAATTGTAAGAATTGAAAGGAAGTGAGGAGAAATTGTGTATGTGGATTTAGAAAAGAGTAAGGAATTGTTGGATGAACTAAGGCAATTTGGAGGGCCTAGATAGTGTTTAAACATGTGGGATTTCATGTAGGAAGATTGGGGAAGTAATGGGTAAAAGAGAGGACTGAAAACAGATTTTAAAACTGAAGTACTGGGCCGGACCGGACTTGCGACCGGACTTGCAAGTTGGGTCGAGCCCAGATTTACAAAGACGGGAAACCTTCTGGAATCGACCGGACTTGCGACCGGATATGCAAGTTCGGTCGGACCAGAAAATTCTCCCGTCAGAAACCTTCTGGAATGGACCGAACTTGCGACCGGACTTGCAAGTTCGGTCGGCCAGAAAAATTCTCGTAATGCAAGCTACTGGAATGGACCGACCTTGCGACCGGACTTGCAAGGTCGGTTGGGCTAAAATTTTCAAATACGAAACTTACTGGAATGGACCGACCTTGGGACCGGACCTGCAAGGTCGGTCGGCCCTGGAATTTTCACACGATGTAGCCTACTGGAATGGACCGGACTTGCAAGGTCGGTCGCAAGTCCGGTCGAGTCAAAAAAAAAGTTTTATTATATGATTATAGTAATCATATGTATATATATGCCTATACTTATATATGCATATAAGTGGTAATACACCATTAATGAGTAGTAATGGTAAGAAAGTAAGTATATGAGTAGGAAAACAAGTATGAAAAGTAACCGAGTAAGTTAAGAGTATGAGAACATTAAGTACACCGGGATAACGGGGTAAGTACGGGAGTAGTAATTATTTGTGTATCGTAAGAGTATAGTATTAATAATAATGTTGGAACATTATCAGTGGAACAAGTGTGAACCAAGGAACGAGGGAACACATGGTAGAGCTAACTTCGGTGAAAGGTATGATTTTCTCATGCCCCATATGCTAACCGAGTTACGTTGATTTGTGTGCTGTATGCCGGCTAATCAAGACTAAAGCATGAAAACGGTTTATTGCCTTTCATTGTATGTCTTGTTGTATGTTGCATGAGCTAACCTTTCTTGAATTGATTGTGTGGCTTTACTTGGTGCGTAGATCGACTCATAGATGAGTCTTGTTTGTAGTGACTCGTAGTAAGAGTCTTATTGTGAACTAATGGAACAATAGCAACGCACTAAGCTATCGAAACGATAAACGATAACGCAACCCAATGAACTCACTAGAATGTGAGAGAGTGTACGGGAGTAACAACCTCCCGATAACGGTAGGAGAATCGAAACGAATGATCCACAAACAATAAGTAGTGGAAGTATGTAAGTATCCCCTATTAAAGGAATTATTCTTGGTGCAAACATGAACCATAAGAGTAGTAAGGAATGACGAGGGATCTCCAAACCCCTTAGCAATTAGTCGACCCATTACGAGAGGACCCGACGGATGTAAGTATGTCCCGAACATGAGAGTATCCGATATGTTGGGGAAACCCTTAAACCTGAGGATACTAGACGGTAGTAATTCCCTGAGCCAGTGGAGGTTATCGAGAGAGATACTTCTAGGCTAATCCGTGAGATTGTATTATAATCTGAGAGAAGAGTGTTGGGAATTTGAGTAGTCCGGTAGAACGGACATTGAGTATTTGAGGAGCTAAGTGTATAGGCCTCGTATTGTAGGTCCGGTGGCGAGTCTTTTGTATGACTCCGCCCGGTGGCCAAAGTAATGAGTATTGAGTATTGCGTACGTATGAGTAAAGTAATGAATATTGAGTAAGAAGCGAGTATGAGTATGTAGTGAGAATTGAGTATTGAGTATGTATGAGTAAGTATTGAGTACTGAGTATGTATGAGTAAGTAAGGAGTATTGAGTAATGAGTGTACATAAGTGTAGTAACGAGTACGGAGTAAGGAACGTGTACGAGTAAAGTATCGAACATGGAGTGTTGAGTATGTAAGAGTAAGGAGTAGGTATGAGTAGAGTAGCGAATATCGAATATAGTACGAAGAGTAATGAATGAATAACAAGTACGAATGGTTGACTATCGAACTGTCTTCCTTAGTAAGTATTGAAATTGTATGTGTATGTAGGTATTGTTGTTTGTATTGTTGTAGCATGAGTATGTATGTATGCATGTAAATGAACTCCATGTATATTCGACCCAAAGTAGTCGATGTACCGCGGTTAGCACGCGGTATATGCGAAAGTCATATTCAGCGTAAGCTGACCCCCTCGGGGGACCGTTTTTAGTGTGCAGGTACTTGAAGCTGGCCACCGTTCGAGAGAGTAGGACGGGGACTGCTATGTAAGCATGGGTAGTTGTGTAATAGGATTTGTACTTGTAATGTATCGTGAAATTGGAAGTCCAAACTGTAACGGTAAATTAAGGATTGTAGTATACTCGGTATAGTATGGTATCGAAGTGTATTTGAATTATGGATTGGTATGCAAGGGAAAGTATTGTATTGTGTAGAGCACTCGGTATGTTCATATTCATCAGACCGATAGTATGTAGTATTGTAACTCGCCTTGTTAGTCACGTGGGTGACTAACGGCATTGTACACCCGCCGTTGAGTAAGTAATATCCGCTGTGAAGGTAAGTATGGTACGGTAATGACGGTATTAGCGGTAGGGGTGTTACACTGAGGAAAAAGGGACATAAAATTTTGTGTTTGGACACAATGAAAGTCGAAATATGGAGAGATGTAAAATTCCACACTCAAGAATTTCCATTCAGACTTTTAACCAAACAGAGTAACGTCACAAGTAGCGAGGCTTCTAATTTGCACACGCCTGTCTGGTATGATGACGATATGCCACGCACATATGGTATCACTGATCCATGCGCAAATGAGTCGCCTTCCTTACCGGCCCAACATGGCGAATCAATTGAGCTCTCTCCTTTGCCGGTCCAACTCAGCGAATCAGGCCCAACATGTTGGACTGATAATGATCCCAGCGAGCAAGCTTTTGTACCGGCCCAAGAGCAGCCTCATCCAGCAATATTCCAACAGGCTTACGCCGGTCCAGCAGGGAGTCTCATAAACCAAGTTATTTGGCAGACTACATCTGCAACACTATATTTCAGGAGATACTTGACGACAGGATATATCGTCGTACAACAAAACAAAATCTTCTCTCCGATTATGCAAGTTTGACTGATGCTCAATTAAGTCCCTCAAAGGCCTTTGTCTCCGTTACACACAGTCCACACGAGAGTGAACCTGCAAGCTATAAGGAGGTTGTCCTTTATGCGCATTGGAATGAAGCTATGCAGAAAGAAATTCGAGCTTTAGAAGACAATAACACATGGAGCATAGTTACCCCACCTAAGGGAAAGAAACTTGTAGGTTGCAAATGGGTTTACCGTATCAAACTAAAATCTCACGGCACGTTAGAAAGGTACAAAGCACGGTTAGTGGCCAAGGGTTTTACACAGCGTCACGGGCTTGACTATCACGAAACCTTCTCACCAATAGTTAAAATGACAACAATACGTGCCCTGCTTGCTGTTGCTTTGCATCGAGGTTGGATAATCAACCAACTTGATGTCAATAATGCCTTTTTACATGGCGATCTTGATGAAGAAGTTTACATGAAGATACCGCCGGGGCTTGAGGTCTCTGGAACCAATAAGGCATGTCTCTTGAAAAAATCCTTATATGGGCTGAAACAGGCGTCTCGTCAGTGGTTTTCCAAGTTAGCCTCTTTTCTCCATGCTCTTGGTTTCTCCCAGTCCAAAAATGATTACTCTTTATTTTCCAAGAAGAGTGACAATGAGCATTTATTTGTAGCTATATATGTGGACGACATGCTCGTCGTTGGCAATAATCAAAATAGCATTGATCACCTCAAGTGTGCTCTAGACAAAAACTTCAAAATAAAAGACCTTGGTACATTGCACTACTTCTTGGGCATAGAGTTCCTTCCTACCTCACGAGGATTTGTTCTCTCCCAATGCAAGTTCTGTATAGATCTCCTCAGGGAATTCGATTGTGAAAATAAGAAGGCAACAGCAGGACCTATGATAGTAGGCAAGCCACTATTGCACACTGATGGTGTGCCTCTAGATGATCCCACTGTTTTCCGGCGTTTAGTGGGCAAGCTAAACTACTTGTCAAATACACGACCTGACATCAGTTTCACCGTACAAATCTTAAGTCAGTTCATGCAACAAACCAACTGATGTTCACATGCGTGCAGCAATCCATGCCCTAAGTTACATTAAGGGAACATTGAGCTATGGTATAATTCTTGCGCGAGACCATGCTAAGACACTTGACTTGGTTGCATATTGTGATTCTGACTGGGCCGCCTGCCCCAACATAAGAAAATCAGTGTCTGGGTACTACATCTTTCTAGGGAGCAGTCCCATTTCCTGGAAGACCAAAAAGCAAGGTTCTGTCTCCCTCTCTAGCGCTGAGGCGGAATATCGTTCTTTACGACGTGTGAACGAGAGCTGACGTGGCTTACACGTCTTTTGCATGAAATGGGCGTCAATAACATTACCCCCATACCAGTAAAGTGTGATAACCAGTCAGCCATTTACATTGCACGCAACCTGGTCTTTCACGAACGTACGAAACACATTGAGATTGATTGTCACTTCGTACGGGATAAGATACAACAAGGTTTGGTCGATGTCGTTTACACTCCTTCCAGCAGTCAACTTGCTGATATGATGACCAAGGCACTACCAGGCACACGATATCATACACAGTTACCTCGGTTAGGCATTCACGATGCGCAAAGCACAAGCCTTGGCAATCTAGCTTCCCTACGGCTTGAGGGGGGTATTAGGCTAGATAACTTATTTTAGGCAAACCATTTATTTTAGTCCATGTATTTAGTCCAACCATTTATTTTAGTCCATGTATGTGTATCCATAGCATTTATTTCAGTCTGTATATAATATCTTCATTTAGGGTAGTTTTTCTGATCTTCTGTAATCTTTATGTAATCTTTCTCTACCTTAAAACTCTATATATTAGTTGTTAGTCCTAGGCTTGTAAGACACACAATACACAATACAGAAAGCTTTGCCTAAATCAATCTCTCTCTCCTTTACTTCTTTTCTCTCACGTTTTCTCACTGTGTGTTCTTCTTTGACTCACTTTCCTACATTTTGAGAGTTTTAGAAGTTGAGGAGAGAGAAAGCGTAATGGCGATGCGGTGAAGAAGAAGACAATCATGCAATAGAGCGTGATTATAAATAGAAAATAAAATAAAGGAATTAATAAATTGATTTATAAAAGAGAAAGTAACAATTGATATTGTAAATAATTTTGGAAAGATGAATTTAATAAGTAAGATAATAATAATTTGAAAGTTGAATAAGGGATTAACGTTGTAATCTAGATCCAACGAGTTAGAAAAACAAGGAGGTATTATTGATTAGACATAAAATGAGTAAAATAATAGTTGATTGTTGGGAGAGGATAATGATGAAGTTAATATCTTCTAAGAAGAGATTTTTTTATCTAAAACAAATAAATAAATATTAATAAGTTATTTATGAGAGGAGTGGGGATCGTGACAACGGTAAGAGTAGGAAAAGTATTTGATAATGAATATAATTTCTAGGGGAAAAGAATATAAGAAGATATTATAGAATTTATAATAATTTAGGAAGAAGTAAAGTTAGAATCGAACTCTTAAATTAAATAACAATAATTAGTTGGAAGTAGCAAAATCCGACTTGAACTCTTAGAATAAAAGGACGTTGTAACGTCTATAGAGGCTGAGAATAATTATATATATATAATATCGGTAAGAATAAGGAAATTATAGACAATCCCAATTATTTTAGGAAGAGAGGAAAATAATGTAAGAGATTTGTTTAACTTCCCCGAGTCTTTATTAATACTAATCCCGACTAACCATATAATAATTCATTTATTGCAACTATATGTTAATATATCCTATGTCGTAAATTTGCGGGTATTTCACCACCTGTCTATGTCCCCGTTGATGAACTTGCTTCACATAGTTTAGAACTTTCCCTTATGAAGGAGGGGGGAAGAATGATGTTGTAGGTGGAAGTAAAATTCTCTCTTTCGATTAATGCCTCTTGTCCAAGTTATTCTTCTCGAGGAATACTGACATTAGAGCAATAGAGAATATGTCAGCTCAAAGGTGAGTTTAGAGTCCACATACCAGAAAAAAATTTGTTCTTGTTCGAGTTCAAAAAATTAGACATGGCTGTTGAAGAAGTGTCATTGATCTTTTGAAGGTTCCCTTTTGATGTTCACGTAGATCGACAAGAGGAGAGCCTCTAAAGACCATGATTTTCCTTAGATCCCTATATGGGTAAGAGAAAAATGCAAACATAAGGATTTCGCATTTCGTTTAGGTAATCATTTTTGGGAATTCTTATAATATGGTGAAGATGATGGACAGACTGGTGGGAATTATATATGTATTAGAGTTTTGTTGGATATCAGTTAATCCCTGCCAGTGGCGGAGCCAGCTTATGAAATTTGAAGGGGCCATATAAAGATATTAGAGGCCACATTGTAAAACATATTGTATTATAGGTATTTTTATATTTAATTTTGTTAATTGGAGGGGTCAAGCCCACCCAATAGAGCATATAGCTCCGCCACTGACCCCTGCTTAGGCGTGTTACCGTTTCACTGGATGGGAAGATTGGGTTTTACGGGTAACCTATAAACACATGTCAATCATCTGTTTTCATTGTGGTTTAATCTCGCTTGCAACGAAAGGATGCTTTGACCAAACGGATCCTCCAGGAGGTGTCTATCCTTATGGGCCTTGGTTGCAAGTGTCAAGGTTACGCTTTAGAGAAAAAGCTACAACATAGGACAATGATGAGGTATGGAAGTATATTTATGTTGTAGACGACAAGACATTCACCGCTAGTGTTGGATGCTCCAGAAAACGTGATTGCAATGGTCAAAGCGGCTCGTTGTTGGGTGATGTTTCCATGCAACCTCACTTGATTGTGCCTCCCGAAATGGAGGAGGTTGATGCTGCAAATGGGGAGTGCTAAAAGGAAAATTGTAGGGAAAAAAACTATATACAAAAAGGATAAAATAATAAAATAATCCTACAACTCTACTACGGGTAGCAAACAATTCCCGGTCGGAGTATAGTGTGAGCATATTACGACCGAGAGTATCGAACCCAAGGGAGTTATAGAAAACTAGTCATAATCCCGGTAATTACCTATTCTATAATAAAAATGGGGGAAAAAGTAAATATTGATTCTAAACTAAGAGAAATAAATAAACCTATCTAAATGTATGATTCAAGACTAGATCAACCCTAAGTGCCAATATGAACATTTAATACATAACAAGTTTCTGAATTATCCCGAACAAATGAACGTGCCGGACTCATTTCCGGATGTGCAACACCCGGCACATTCAAAGACATTGAATATGCCGGACGCATTCAACCCGACATGAGATCCGGCAAGATCAAAATGTGAATTTTTATCCCAGTTTCGAACTCCGAAAATAAGGAATCACTATCCAAATTCAAACCCAACAATCTCTCATCAGTATTCGACCGTATAACGAAAATGGATAAGGTTATTCAACTCTTTCGGTGTTGTCATCTACATCTCTGCATCTAACAACGGTAAAAGACCACTAAGATCCCTTAACCAAAACACTCTTGTCTTTTGAACCTCAAGTAGAATTTAGAAGATAGGAGAACAAGTTGCGATCTCATTCTAACTTATATGGAAATCTGAATCTTAGTAAAACTTGTAAGAATATATATATTGAATGACCAAAGTGTTTACAAGGAAGAACTCATCCCTAACCAAAACCTAACAAGGATTCCTACTTCACCATCCACTCAAATAAAGAAGAAATACATAAGGGAGAAGGAGATTGGTAATAGCCTTAACCTTGAAAAAGATCTTCTCTTCTTCTTCGTGGATGGATTCGTAGAAATGCCTTGGACACCAACAGTGGAATGTGGGCGGAAATGAAGTGTGGATGGAGTGTATAGATATGTCAGAATGCGTCATTTGATGCAGCCCTTCGGCCTATTTATAGGCAACGAAACTCCTTGTGCCGGATGGCATGCCGGGTGAAATTCATCCGGCATATAATAAGCACGTGCCCAACTGCTAATGGTCGAAACCGCCAAATCTGCGCGAAAAGGCACCTGTACCGGACAAGATATGTCCGGCACCATACCCGGCATAGGTTGGTTTGGCAACGGTCACTAACTGCTATCGTCTGGTCAACCGAGGCGATTTTTCACATATGTGCCGGATGGGAAATACCCGGCAACATACCCGGCATAGCACCCTTTTCTGCTCCACTCTTGTGCCGTGCAGGAGTTACCCGGCCTTATGTCCGGCATTTTGGTCAGAAGTGTTTCCTTGCATGGAAAACATATAAAAACATAAGTCTGTACAAATAACATAATTTAATGCATAATACAACATAAATAACATATATTTAACCTTATTTACACTAATACACTCCTAAATCTAATACATAAAATATGATAAGTCTGTGGCTTATCAAGGCCCTACACTTACCTTTTGCTGGTCCTCGAGCAAAACTAGATTAGAACGGAGTAGTTACTTATGCACAAAACAGATAAACTCTAGAATGACAATTAGGTAAATATTCCCAACTGTCTGACTCTATTTTATAAGTATCACTTAATCTACCTTATTCCATCAGAAACATACTAATGGGTATAAAAATAAAGAATTTCAAAACCGATCAAAAACTTTTGGGCTATTTTGCATAAGGGATTCTGTAATCTCTCCTTTTTCTGGTTTCCATCATTCAGCTCTACTTTTCAAGAGTTTCTGAACGTGGCCAAGACCCTCATCAATGGTTTTTATGTTCAGCCCTGTTTTTCAAGGGTTTTTGAATCAATCATGATTTTTTTTTTTGCATTGAAGAACAGGGAATTTAGGAGAAAAACAAAAGGAAAAACTCTCGTTTCTTGCTTTTATTCTGAGGCACTTTTTGCAACCTCAAGGAATATAATGCTTTTCCTTTGGAAGAAGTTTTTTTTCTTTTCTTTTTTTCTTTCTTCTTCTCTTTTTCTTTTTTTTTTGCACAAAAACCCTTTTTAAGATTTTCACCCAAAAGACTTTTCACAGTTTGAAAAAGGGAAGAAAATAATACCCAAAAGTATATAAAGGAAAGAATTAGGAGATAGATCATATACTCATGTTAAATAAAGAGAATCAAGAAGTTAAAAACAGGAATCTATAGGTCATTAGAAAGCACCTCTTGAGAGAACAAGCATTTATTCATTCCTAATCTCATCTTAATCAAAAACATGCAAAAAGTTAGTAAAACATTGATAAAACTCACAGCTTATGCATATTATTATATACAAAAAAAATTTTTAAGGGGGATCCCTACCCTACACTTGGCAGGAACACTGTCCCCCGTGTTCAAAATGAAAAGAACGTTGTTTTTTTTTCTTCGAGAAACTAAAAACAACTTAATATGAACTAAAGAAAAGAAGACAACTAAAAGAACAAAGTCAATTAAAGGGAAAAAAATAAAGATAGAGGGACTTGACTGTGGTGAGAAATGCGTGAGGAGGAACCGTGAAGAGGAACCGCCCTACACTTAGCCTTTTGACTACTTGGCAGTATCTGAGATCTTGGACAGAATGGTGACCGAATTCGCATACTCCCTTGGATTGGTTTGCGTTTGAGATGGGAGATGACCTGGTTGTCTAGGTTGTGCCAGAAGTTGCTGCCACTGCAACTGCAACGCTTTATGCTCCTTGCGAATGGTCGAGATCTCATTGTGAGCGTCCTGGGTCTTGTTCATCAGAGCCGACATCATGTCTCGCAATTCAGCCATCTCGGCCTCTGATGAAGATGCAGGGTGGGATGGTTTGTATTGCCTCTGACCTCCCTGGTAGCCGGCTGGACTTTGGAAGTTTTGAAGGGGTTGGTTCCCCTGCTGCCATGGATGCCTATACCCTTGGTTGCTCACATAGTTGACTTCCTCAGCATTATGAAAGTCTGGAAATTCAGTGCCGTGAGCGTGTGGTCGTGTACTAACCACATTCGCTTGCTGAGGAAGGTTATTCATCGCTATTTGCTCCACCACCTTCTGTAGAGCGCTAACCTTCGTGGACGTTTGAGCATTGCTCTCAAACAACTGCTCATGACTTTGCATTAATTTGTCAAATTTGGCATCTCCCTCGCCCACTTGATATAAACCAGCGGTACCACCCCTGGTTCCACCTGTGGCCCAATCTCTAATCTCTTCACAAAGAGATTCAATTCCACTAAGGAATTGATCTCCAGGCTTCTTCAGTATGTCTGCACCAAGGGAGGATAGGATCATCGTCTTGCATTGGTTGACCAATCCTTTGTAAAACAACTGAGATAGTTGTTCCTTGGTGAGGCCGTGGTGTGGACACGTGAGCAGCAACCCCTTGAATCTGTCCCAAGTCTCACAGATGTTCTCCGAGCCAGGTTGTCTGAAGTTGTATATCTCGGCGATCATCTCCAGGGTGCGACTTGGAGGCATGAACTTGTCATAGAACTTGGTTGACATGTCCTCCCATGTGGAAATAGTACTGGGGGTCAGACTATGGTACCACTTGCTGGCATTTCCCGTGAGGCTATGGGGAAAGAGGGAAAGTCTGGCATATTGGAGGACGTTATTTGTGGAGGTTAGGCTGCTTGTGTGTTGCAAGAATTTGGTGATGTGGAGCAAGGCATCGTCCGGGTTTGACCCATCAAAGATACCCAACTCCTTGACACATCGTATTTGATGGTATGGCTTAAGTTTTTTCCACACATCGTATTCATTTTGTGCAAGGAGAGGGAGGTCGATTGCTGGCTTTTGGCCTTGGTTCGAAGGCCTGTTTATGCTGTGGACGGTTGGTGTAGCCATCTGTGTAGGAGGAAGGTTTTGTAGGTTTCTTCATTGTTGAAGGGAGCGAAGAAGAGTCCACTCGATCACTGGGTCAAAATTGGCTAAATCTTCACGAATACTCGTTGACCGAAGAAGCATTCACCTTATGACTTTAAGAGGAGCAACACAAAATATTAATTTAATGAAGTATAGTATAAAAAGCAATAACATTAAAAATATTACGGAAATAAAAGAAAAATAAATCATATTGAACATGCCGGACAGAGTGCCGGGCGTCGCATATCCGGCAGTGGACTTGCTCCACTAATGCCGGGTCTAATTTACCCGGCATATTGCCCGGCCTGTTCAAACTCGAAAGGAAAATAAATAAAACGGGAAAGAGAAGGGAAAGATAACATAAAGGTGCATTAGGAAGGAATATTTACAAACTACTCTAATAATTTGAAAAGAAAAATGTAAAACGAGGGTTGAGATTTAATGTCGGATTGTGCGCCGGGTTAGTCTTGTTCGGCTTAGGACTTCCTCCAACATGCCGGACGTGTGCTACCCGGCATAGTGCATGGCATGCTCAACCTAGAGAAACAAATTAAACAACGAATAAAAGAATTAGAAAATAAAAATTGTTGAATATGTCGGGCACCTGATATACTGTAGTGCACCCGGCATATTCAACCGAATAACAAAATGGAGCAATTTAAATTAAAGAATCAAAGAATAAATAATAAAGAATAGGGCGTTTTACCGAATTTAGGACTTGGACTAATTCCAAGTCCCCGGCAACGGCGCCATTTTGTTAAAAGGAAAATTGTAGGGAAAAAAACTATATACAAAAAGGATAAAATAATGAACTAATCCTACAACTCTACTACGGGTAGCAAACAATTCCCGGTCGGAGTATAGCGTGAGCATATTACGACCGAGAGTATCGAACCCAAGGGACTTATAGAAAACTAGTCCTAATCCCGGTAATTACCTATTCTATAATAAAAAGGGGGGAAGTAAATATTGATTCTAAACTAAGAGAAATAAATAAACCTATCTAAATGTATAATTCAAGACTAGATCAACCCTAAGTGCCACCATGAACAATTAATACATAACAAGTTTCTGAATTATCCCGAACAAATGAACGTGCCGGACTCATTGCCGGATGCGCAACACCCGGCACATTCAAAGACATTGAATATGCCGGACGCATTCAACCCGGCATGAGATCCGGCACGACCAAAATGTGAATTTTTATCCTAGTTTCGAACTCCGAAAACAAGGACTCACTATCCAAATTCGAACCCAACAATCTCTCGTCAGTATTCGACCGAATAACAAAAATGGATAAGGTTATTCAACTCTTTCGGTGTTTTCATCTACACCTCTGCATCAAACAATGGTAAAAGACCACTAAGATCCCTTAACCAAAACACTCTTGTCTTTTGAACCTCAAGTAGAATTTAGAAGATAGGAGAACAAGTTGCGATCTCATTCTGCCTTATATGGAAATCTGAATCTTAGTAAAACTTGTAAGAATATATATATTGAATGACCAAAGTGTTTACAAGGAAGAACTCATCCCTAACCAAAACCTAACAAGGATTCCTACTTCACCATCCACTCAAATAAAGAAGAAATACATAAGGGAGAAGGAGATTGGTCATAGCCTTAACCCTGACAAAGATCTTCTCTTCTTCTTCGTGGATGGATCTGTAGAAATGCCTTGGACACCAACAGTGGAATGTGGGCGGAAATGAAGTGTGGATGGAGTGTATAGATATGTCGGAATGTGTCATTTGATGCAGCCCTTCGGCCTATTTATAGGCAACAAAACTCCTTGTGCCGGATGGCATGCCGGGTGAAATTCATCCGGCATATAATAAGCACGTGCCCAACTACTAACGGTCGAAACCGCCAAATCTGCGCGAAAAGGCACCTGTGCCAGACAAGATATGTCCGGCACCATACCCGACATAGGTTGGTTTGGCAACGGTCATTAACTGCTATCGTCTGGTCAACCGAGGTGACTTTTCTCATATGTGTAGGATGGGAAATACCCGGCAACATACCCGACATAGCACCCTTTTCTGCTCCACGCTTGTGCCCTGCAGGAGTTACCCGGCCTTATGTCCGGCATTTTGGTCAGAAGTGTTTCCTTGCATGGAAAACATATAAAAATATATGTCTGCACAAATAACATAATTTAATGCATAATACAACATAAATAACATCTATTTAACCTTATTTACACTAATACACTCCAAAATCTAATGCATAAAATATGATAAGTTTGCGGCTTATCAGGGAGGAATTACATAACGTTCATTTTCTCATGAATGTGGAGGAGCTCCCAGTGGTTGCGTGTGAGAAAAAAAGATAAATTTTGAAGATGGAATGCTTGAGGAGCTATGGTCTTTTTACATGTCTTGTCCGCATGGCAAGAAAGACAAAATTACTTGGGCTGACAATAAGCCATGCTTGGTGGTGAATTTGGTTCATAACCAAGAATCTTCTCACTAGCTGATCAATTATCCAATGTCGTAGCAACCCATGATGTATGTGGGGGTTTCCAAAAAAAATGATCCGTGATGCCAACAATTACAAGGTTTGGAGTAATTGATGCAATTGTGTTCTTCTTTTGGTTATTAGCTACTGCAACCAGGTAAATTAACTAATAAATACTAAGAAATTAATCTAGAAAAGTAGTAAATCAAAGCCTGCGGGTTACGAAAATCCCAGTCATAGTAGTATAGTATAGAAAGCAACCAAGTATCAACCCACGGGACTTGAAAGAAAATAACTTTAGCCTTAAAAAAATAGTAAATTTAGGAGGGGTGTTGCTGTTTAGTGAATCAAATTAAAGGAAAGAAAGTAAAAACAAATAAACAAGAGTAGAGTGAGTAAATAGTTGGGTGAGACGGATCCACGGGGTTCAAGTTATTTTTCGCTTGATAGATTATTTGACTTCCACTAGTTAATTTGAGAATTGGATTAGAAAATCCCTAAAATTCTTTAAGGACTAAATCCTAGCCCAAAATAGCTCAACTACCCAATCATTCAAGTTCTAACCAAGATACAATACAACATCTGCAGATGGATTAAGACCAAGGAATTATTATTGCACTTGAGGGAAAAACCTAATCAATCCAATTTAATTCTCCATAGGTTTACAAATTAAATGGACCTTTCTATTTATCACCAATCTGATCATAATAGAATTCATAAATCAATTCAACAACTCATGAACTTTATTGAAAAGCACCAGGAATATATTAATCTGAAACATTCCGCAAATATCTCAAATCAAACTAGTAAAGAGAATTGTAAAAACACCATATAGATTAAGAAAGCTTCCGAGCGTGCTTCGTATCCAAATCTAAGGGTTGCCTTTGTGTGAGTTTGGTGTATCAAATAAGTGGTGAGTGAATTGTGATATCATATCATGTTCCGCCCTTAATTACACCTTGTTTTATAGAGTTTTACACATAAAATGTGTGTGTGTTTGGACTTGTGTCCGGGTGGGGAGATCCGGACGTGACTCGGACTCTGTCTAGTGAGAGGTTCTTCCTTGTGAAGTGTCCAGGTGGGGCTCAACTTGATAGGTCACCTGAACACATGTAGGATTCTCAGGTACGTGGTCATAAATATATGTGTCTGGGTGGGATTCAGCCATATAGGTTGGTCGAAAACGGTGTGTCCAGGTCAAGAGGTAAAAAACAAATTGGGATCGAAAACGGTGTGTCTAGGTCAAGTGGAAAAGGTGTGTACTTGGTTAAACGACAAGGGGCATGAAGTAAACTCATATTTTCTTATACCTTTTTGTGTAACATACTCATGATCCTTGAGAAAGAAGTTGATATTAACATTCAGCTCAGATATTACATAGATACTTCAATTAAAGTTCATTCCAAATCATTCCAAGGCTAAAAGCTAAAAGCAAGGTTAAGATGGTGTATATTCTCAACTTATTAGCACCATTGAACAATGACTTCAACCACCATAACCACAAACAGTTGAAAAATTTGTACACCAGAATATGTCAACTTGTCGAACTTCCTCTGTGGCTCCCTTTCCGGTTAGTATCACTAAGAAAAACTTAAACAAGTGCAAGAAAGAAAAAACTCAATCACAAGCTGCGAATGAGTGAATTCTTCTCCACACTTAGGCTGGAGTGATGTCCGTCTCATTGCGTAGAAATCATTATACGAAAAATATGCAATCCAACGAAGCAAATCAAGCAAGACAAACAAAAAGGAGTACTAAAAAGTGTAAGCATGAAGTGAAAATAATATTCCCTATCTTTCATGTGTAGTGAAATATCCCAAAGGTTTATAAACCTAGTTGAAAGACAAATCATGGAATTAGAAAGACTAATGAGCCTTAATGAATTTATAACCATGAAAACTCCTAGCACACTTATATAAATAAAAATATATAATCCATGAAGGTTATCAAACCTTATATTAAATCATGGAAGTAAAGTCCATGAAGATTATTAAACCTTATATAAACATG